>MU858061.1:0-291897 GCA_033297075.1 Rhypophila decipiens | reverse complement strand
ACACACTCTCTCACACACTCTCTCACACACTCTCTCACACACTCTCTCACACACTCTCTCACACACTCTCTCACACACTCTCTCACACACTCTCTCACACACTCTCTCTTGCACATACCCCCTCGTACACTCTCTCCCATATGTACTCTCTTACTGATACCACCTTAATCACACTTCCTTACAAACACTCTCTACCCTCTTTTCTTTCTCTTTCTCTTTCTCTTTCTCTTTCTCTTTCTCTTTCTCTTTCTCTTTCTCTTTCTCTTTCTCTTTCTCTTTCTCTTTCTCTTTCTCGCTCTCTCACGCTCTTACCCTGTTTATTTTACCTTCTTGTCTTTACAGTACATCTCAAGAGTGTAAATCAGCGATTGCGTGAAACGGAAAGAATACTATGATGTTCGTATTGTTGAGTTGAAGCTAGTCGATAGCTAGTTGTTGTTGTTGATATCATTCGTCCTGCCTGCCCTTTCATCAATGCTCTCGATATTGTCTTGAAGTGTGGGAACAAGAGTATAGTGACCACGTCAACATATCATCTTGATATAGAGAAGGAAATTTGGCCAATAATAAAAAATAGAAATGCCCCCCGAGCGGGTTGTTCGAACCGCTGACCTCGGGTAGGGTACTAGTATATAACGCTGCCAGGCTGAACATGATGAGTGTCTCATCGTCCATGTATAGATAGATTGAAGAATAGATAGGTAGGCTAGGAGTGTCGGTGATCCACCACGAAGCAGCACCGAGTACGTAGATCCCTCGCCGGCATGACTCAGGACAAAAGCCTCAATTCCCACATCAAACACCACAAGTTCAACAAGGGCCGCTGGTCTAGTGGTATGATTCTCGCTTAGGGTCACACCCGAGTTCCAAAAGCTTGTGTAACAAGTTGCGAGAGGTCCCGGGTTCAATCCCCGGGTGGCCCCCTTTATTTATGATCAGAAAGATGTATATCTGGAAGATTTCTTTTTGAGGATGACTGTTCGGACAGCCCATTTTGACTTACGGGACAGCTTTACCACCTATAACCCTAACCCTCGGTACATCCGCCTTAGATCTTCAAGGTCAACCCCTATTAGAAAAGTCCACCCCTATAATTACTACACATCTTTTTCAACTACTACACTATTTTCTAGCACTACTTAGTTACCAACTTGCCTTCTTCGCTAGGGAATTTAAAGGAGTCATATAGTGGAAAAGGGTGTATGGTAATTTCAGGGGCCGATTTACAGTAGAAAAAATTGAGTTGGCATGGGCAGTTACCTGGAAAATCAATTGTGGAGGTACCCGCTGTCCCATAAGTCAAAATGGGCTGTCCCAACAGTCATCCTCTTCTTTTTTGCCCCGCCTGGCTGGCTGGCAGAGTGCGCCCAGCACCTTCAGTGCTGTTGGGCGGATCTATCCATCTGTCTACCACTGAGCCGAGCACGCCTTTCGGTGATGTGCATGTCATCTTTTGGTCGTGTGTGGTTCAGTTGTTCATCAAGTGCTAACTAAGATGGCTGGCTGACTGACTGACTGGTTGGTTGATATAAATAAGAAAAATACACAAAAACATGCAACTGGCTCGCTCGCTGGGCATGGCGGCTGGCTAAGTAACTGAGATTGCAAGAGAGAGAGAGAGAACAAGAAACGAAAAGAGAAATAAAAAACGAAGAAAAGAAGAAGAAACAACAACACCAACAACTCATAAGTAGGTACCAAGTAAAGCACAGGGTATCCATCCATCCATCCGTAATCCAACCACTATTTTTTTTTACATGAAATAAAATACCTTTCAACCCCTTCGACATGATTTCCAGCTCGCACACCCTAGATAAAATCAATACCTCAGCACAACCCCCCTACCCCTAGTCTTCGTCTCCTCCTTCTGAGCTTCCCTCCGCCCAACAACCGAGCAAGTCTCCCTCAGCCAATTCTTATTCTCGCTCTTCATCTGCACCTCCTGTCTGGACGTCAAATCCAAGATGCTCCACATCTTCTGGCGTAGCATCTCCTCTCGGGGGGTATCAAGTCGGCCCTCTTCGATGGCAGCGATTTGCGCGAGGATCTCGTTCCTCCTCTTGACACGTTGGATTTGTTTCCTCCCGCGCTCGCGGCGCTGGACAGCGGCGGCGTCTTCTACCCCTTGGGCTTGGATTACAGGGGGGAGGGAGGAAATTGAGGGGAGTTGTTGTTGCCATGATGGGGCTGCTGATGACTTGTGAGGAGGGGTCCAGAGAGAGCAGCCAGAAAAGACGGGGAGGTCGACCTCGGCGTCATTGTGGTGGTAGCTGCGCTTTTGAGAGGAGGTAGATTGCGAGACAGGGGAAGTAACCGAGACGATCGAAGCCTGGGAATTCGAATACGAGTGCGACGATGTCGTCCCAGTTGAGAAAGTCATCATCGACCCCATAGTAGTAGAAGCATCACTCCCTTCGCTAGAACTCGACCCGCTCCTCACATGGACAATACCACCGGGTTGTTGCTCTTGCAGCAGCTGCTGCTTGGCCTTCTCAGCCCCCCCAAGAACAAGAGATTGCCTCACCTGCCTAGACAGCCGTCTCTGCAAGTCCTCCACACCAGCGTTAATAACCGCCGGCATAGGCGGAACCTCTTCTTGGACAGCAGCAGCAGCAGCAGCATACATCGACGTCCGCCGCATATACTCCTCCTGCGCAAGTCTCTCAACAAATAGTCTCTCCTGCTCGAGTGCTTCAATCTGTGCCTGAATAAAAGGATCCGTCATCACGGTGGGAACATCTGCCGCGGCAAAGAGCATATCCGTTGTCTCGGGCACAACAGGCTCATCAGATTCCTCCTCCAGCGCTCTGATCTGCGCACGAATCTCCTCCTTCCGCTTTGATGACGAGCTGGAAGACTTGGACGACCTTTGTCGTCTGAGCTTCTTGGCCGCGTACGAGGCCATGGCAGGATGAACCGCCTCGAGCGGGCAGGTTATCGCCAGAGACCCAAAAAACACGGGATTGACGATGGCACTGTCGTAGGTGTATCCTGTCGCAGCGGGGTGGAACCACTCTGACTTGGTGACCAGGGAGCTTGCCGCAAAAACGGGATGGCGTGTGGCAGAGTCGAATTCGGGCGTGACGAATACAGGACGTGAACGTCGGATGTTGGAGGCTGAGGAAAATGCGATGGCGGCTGCTTCCTCGCTGTCGGGGTAGCTGAGCAGGATTGCCTCGTTCAGGGCGGCGAGCCACTGCGCCTCGGTGGTATTCCGTGGGATTGGCATCTTTGCAGACTTGACCTTTGGTTTCCTGGGCGAGGAGACCTTACGAGGGCGGACGAGGGTGCGGACACCGCCTGTCCAGATGGGCTGCGTCTTCTTGGGGACACTGTCCCGGGTCCAGAGGCCGAACGAGGTGAGAGCTTCCAGCGGCTTGAGCGCCTCGGTCCGTGGCTTGCGCTCCATCTTCTTGGCTGCTGGCTCCTGGGTTGTCGTGCGGAACACAGAGCGGTTTGTGTCGAGGCTAAACAAGCCCCTGCTGGGCATCTCATGACGAACCTCGGGATGTTGCCACAGACCAACAGACACGGGCGCCTTGTTGCCCTTACACTTGAGCGGCCTGGCAGCTTGCTCGTCCTCCATGGCCCAGAGCGTGGTGCTCTCCACACCGCCGACGGGAGGAGACTGGTCGAAAAAGTGCTCGCGCGACTCCTCGGCGAGACCAATCATGATGGACTGCTCCCGGGATGATGACTCGTCGTCGTCAGACGGCAGCTCGTCCATGTAGTCAGCAATGACGGAGCTCGACATGGGCGGGAACATGCTGTTCTTGGAGGGGATATTGTCTGTTTTCAGGAGCGAAGCAATCTCCCAGAGGGTGGTCTCGTCAAAGGCGTCATCGCTGTCGTCCTCGTCGTCGTCGGAGCTGTTGACGGCCTTTACCATGTCTTCGTCCTCGTCATCATCGTAGTCGTCAAAGAAAGACGACGAGTACTCGGCAGGCTCGAGTTGTCGTGATCTCGCCTCGAGGGCAGTCGACGGGCCACCCGACGCCATAGTTCCCGGCATGGCCATGATTCTTGACGTGGTAGGTTGAACAGAGGCCGTGTCAGACTTTTCACCCCAGGGGAACTGGAAGATACCAAGGGTCCCCCGCTTATCGGGCAAGGGCTTAGGGCTCTCAAGGATGTCAGGGAGCAGAGTCATGCGCTTGGTGCGGCGGGGAGGCCGTTGGGTGAGCGGGCGGGGTGCCTTTTGAGAAGACGATGAGGAAGACCCCTGGCCCTGGCCCGAGGAGGGGAGCAGGGATGGGTCCACGGGGGGAGCGGCAGAGGCCCAGACCGGTCTCCAGAGCCCTCCGTCTGCCAGTCGCTTGACGGCCGCGTGCGGCTTGCGCCACAGCTGGGTGCTGTGGATCCCGAGAGGAGCCAGCTCCTTTCTTGGCGCTGGACGGACTGACAAGCTCGGCAGTTGGACCTCGGGCTCCGGGGAAGACTTGGCGGGTGGGCTCCAGAGTCCGCTAGCCGACCGCTTCTCCGGGGCGCCAGCAGGGGTCCACAGGGAGGCCACGGGCATTGGCACGGGAGCGGTCTGCATGTGAAGATTCAGAATCTCGCTGATTTGTCTTGGCTCGTGGATCATATCCACCTCGTCGTCATCTGACTGCTCAGACTCTGGGGGAGTTGGGCTGCCCAGCTGAGCCATGGTCATGGAGGTCGTGACTGTGGTCAGGTAGTTGGAGCTACCGTCGCGGAACATATTTGCCGCCGTGTCCATGTACTCCATCTGCGCCTCGGTCAGGCGCTTCTGCCAGGTGCTGAGCTGAGCATTGTCGTTGCTCTGGGTCGAAGTCCTGCGGGACGAACTGCTCATGCGCGCCAGGGCGCGGCGGGAAGCCCTCCGCTCGGCGAGGCTAGTCTTGACCGACGAGTGGTCTGCCACATGAAGGCTGGCGGCGTCGACCTCGACCGACTTGTTCTGCACAGCCGGGGACGAGGTTTGCACGCTAGACAAGGAATCCCGTGCAAGGTCGTGCTTCATCTCGTGCCAGTGGTTTTCCTGCAGACCCATTTCCTTCTCCAAGTTCTCAAGAAGCGCTATCCGCTGCATGCTGTCTTGGTTCTCAACCGGCTGTTCGAGCTTCCTGAGCTGCTCCTGGATTTGATTGAGTGCTTGTCCCGGAGACTCGATGGGCGATGGCTCGGCTTGGACATAGATGGGCTTCTTGACGGATGAGCCGTTGAGCAGCAAAGGCGTAGGAGGTGGCATCTTGCGAGACCTGGTCCTTTCCATCTTTGTCGAGAACTTGGGGCACTCGTCTCCAACACGATAGTGCCATTGAGAAGCGCGCTGAGGCTTGGACATGTTGTCGTCTACCAGAGTCTTGGGTTCTTGCTGCATCTCGGGCTGCTGTTTCCTGGCCATGGTTTGCCTGTTTACGTTCCCGACCTTTTTGGCTGCTCCAAAGCCTGCGGGAATTGGCTTCTGGACTTGAGTAGCAACTCGGCTAGCCATGACAATCGGGACTGCGACCTCTGGCGAGTGGATAGAACCCCAGGCTGTTGTCCCGTCATCCATAGTTTCCGGGCCGTTCGAACCAAATGTCAGCTCCGAGTCGCGGTTACCCGGGATCGGAGGGATGGGGATAACAGGAGACGAGGCTCTTCTCCCAGCCGTGTTTGATCGCTCTGACCGCTGGCTGGCCCGCATCTCGGACTCGGGGGCAATACCAGGGAGCCACGAGTCTCCGACCTCGTCAGCGACACTCGGGGCGCGGCGACGACCTGGCTCCGGCATCTCTGTAATCTCGTCCACGTCAAAAATGCTCTCAGTCTTGATGGTTGTGCGTCTGGACAAGGCACCCTCAGTCTCGGTAGGAGAGCTGCCGGCCATGTAGGAGATGGGAATCCGAGGTAGCTCGGGGACGGACGATCTGCGCTTGGGATTGGATTTGGCCGCGTTCGCGTTCGCGCTGGGGGGGCTCGGGAAGAAGATGGTCATCTTCTCGTCAAAGGTCATGCTCTTGGTGTCGTTTGGCTGCGGCCGAAGTGCACCTCCAGCGCTCTTGGGAAGATCAGGGAGAGGTGGAAGCGCGGTCGGACTGCCAGCCATGGACGTTAGGATGGACTTGCGGCTCAACATGGAGCCACCAGACTTGCTGCGCCGGTGCTTGGGAGACGGGCTGGGTTGGGGGTCTGCAGCCTTTCTGGGAATCGGACGGGGCCGGTTGACAACCGAGAGCCGAGTAGTAGCATCTGCCTTTGCGTTCCGATCACTCGCGCCCTTGATGATATCCTCGACTTCTCCTGGATTGTTGTACACAATCTTGTTAACAAACAATACAGTCTGTTGTGCAGCTGCGCTGGCGTGTTGGTCAACACTCATACCACGAGATCTGGGATTCGAGGGCAGACCAAAAGTCGGCCGTCTCTGGAGAGGAGTTTTTGTCGGCTCTGGCGGGGGAGGGGACTTGGGAGAAGGAAGGCGGCGAGAAGGCCGAATTGCAGCGTCGGGAGCGGGTCTGGCAGCCACTGCTGCTGCCGTCGGCACTGGCACTGTCACTGGCACTGGCACTGGTACAGGCTGCGGTGCCGGCGTGGGGACCGCAGTAAAAGAATAAGCAGCTTGTTCAGGAAGCAGAGATCCAGGTCTGGGGAGACTGGTAGCGGTAATTTCGATGTTGTCGTCCAAAACCATCGGGACCTCCAGCTGTCGAGGAGACCTCCTTCTGATCGAGTCGTCGACGGCTGGCGAGAGCTGTGCTGACGTGGTCATGCCAGCACTTCCGGGCTGAAGACTAGCAGGGAACCTTTCCACCTGCGACACCATCGACTGCACTTCCTTGCGCTTGAGACTCACAGCCCGTTTGAGTCCCTCTTCCAAAGTCAAGTCGGGAGCCTGAGAAATGCGCATCGTGGATCGGCTGGCAGCCATGCTGGCCTCGGCCACCTTTTCGCGCCTGTCCTTTTCTTGTTGAGCAGCCTGTCGCAGATCCATCAAGGGCATCTTGGAGAGCGGGTTGTTTTGGCCCTCGCGGCTCTGCAAAACAGGGGCCCCAATCACCAGCTTGTTCCCGCCCGCGCTCTTGCCAAACATGCTACGCTTTCTGTCGAGGGCAGCACCTGAAGAAACCACCGAAACCGTCGCCGCCGGCCGTGTCGGAGGGAACAATTCCCCCTGAACAGGAAGACCACCCACGCCAGAAATACCAGTAACAGGACGAGCAATTCTCGGCAAGACGCCAGGATCCGTCTCGTCTTTGAACATGGGCGCTTGTCTCGGGTTGGTAAACGTTGTCGACGATCGGAAGCCAAGGTCCTTGACGTCTTCATATCGGCTGGGGGGGTACTCGGAGTCCGAAGTCGAAATATCGCGGCTGATGTCGAGTCGTCTCGGCGATGGCGCCTCTGGCGGCTGAGATCCAGACACTCGGGGAGCCCTGAGAGACTCGACGCTGGCAGTAACGGCAACTAGACACCCTGTTAACAACGCTCCCACCAATCCATCCATTTGGAGGATCAAACATACCAATCAAGAGCGTAAGTCCAACAGCAGGAGCAGCAGTCCTGGCTGCAACATCGATCGACCTCATCCCAAGCAGCATCATAACACTGCTCGCCGTCCAAATCGCAAACCCCAGCATGACAAACACAATCCCCTTGTTCCGGCTCGCATCAACACCCTTCTTCATACCCCCAACCACACCCGTCTGGAAAGCCCTCACAACCAACAGGCCCAGAATAACCACATCCATCACAATAACCACAATCGCAACCGGCAGCACCGAACTAACCGCCACGCAAAAGGTATCCGTCTGCGCCCTCGTAAAACCAGCAAACACACCGCCCGCCACAAGCCGAGCCAGAATCAACAATTGCGGAATCAACGAACTGGCCTCCAGCTTGGCGACCCCCGAGTTCATAGCCCAAAGCAGATACTGCTCCATCGAGAACCTAGCAAGCTGGTCGAAAATAGTCGCAAAGATGGTACTAATCTGGCACGGCACGACCGAGTTCGAGACGTCGAGCAGGACCGAGATGAAATCGACCTGAGCCCACAGCGCGGAGCTCAGCAAAAAGATAATGAGGACCAGCCTCGGGCCGTCCCGGAAGATGGACGAGCCATGGCTTCTGTAGCAGAGGAATAGCGCCGCCGTCGCCGCGTTGGTGAGCAGGCCAAATGTAAACGCCGCGATTAACGCGGGCGTGGCACCTACGACTGCCATTTTTGCTGATGGGTTAATTTGATTAATTTGAAAGTAAATAAAATAAAAACAGACCCAGTCAATGGGAGTTTGTGTGATTCGAAAAGAGAATGTCGAGAAGGGAACGTGTAGAATAGTAAAATTATTAAAGAAGGAAAATAACAAATGAGCGTATCTAGGACATCGTCGTCACAATGTCTCTGAAGCTTTTCGTTGTTCAACTCAAGCTGTGATGTTTATTCGACAATGGCATGTCCAGGTCCGGCCATGTCATGTCCTGTCTCCAAACAGGTATCGTGTGTGGGAAGGAAAAAGAGAGGAGTGGAAAGAGAGAGAGAGACAGAAAGTGCGTGGGTACGCTCTTCAAACAGACCGTCGACTAGACAGGATGGGGGGATCCGCACACATCAGCTTTGGCTGTGACCCTGCTACGGAGTACACGTAAAAGCGAGCGAGAGAAACAAGAACCCAAGACTTTTGAGCTGGTATTGCCAAGCCAAACCAATGGCCACAGTCTCTTGACAACTTCTTCATCTCGAGTCCCCCGGCCCCCAGACACAATCCCTCCCAAGACGGGAACAGGTTGCTCAAACAGCAACCGTGCAGGGCATTGTTCGAGATGTCAAGTTGAGTCGTTCGTGCCGAACATGAGCTTGCAGGGGACCACCTGGGGACGAGACGGGGGTCATGATTGGCCCGAGGGCAAGGCTGACAAGAATTTTGGTGGCAGCCTTCTGGGGGTGAGAAAGAGACCCCTGGGTCTTGGGTGTTTCAGCTGAAACCGACACGGTTACATCTCGCTTGGGCGAGTGCTTGTTTTTCGACTGAACGCACGAGACTCTGCCCCTTATTTAGCGACAATGATTCCATTTTTCTTAATAGAAAATGTGATGGTCTGCGTCTGCGAGACGAGGGATGGGAAAGGGGAGAATGAGGCGGTATTGAGATCAAGATAAAACAGAAAGGATGTCCTCGAGATCTTGTCCTGTGTCTGTTGCATCTCTCGATTCTGTCCGTCAAGGGGAAACGGCTACCTTCTAACTGGGTTAATTTCAGGAAAGAGGTCCTCATGGCATGCCATGATCTGGGCAGACGCAGAAAGAAAGATCTTGGGCCTCATGTTTGGGACCTCACTGTCGGGGCAGGGGGCAGGAGGCATGACTGAACTGGAGCGAATCGTTCCAGAACACGCGCGTCATCAAGTCTCGATTTCCAGAAAAAGTACATCATGGAAGAAACAGGTAGACGCCCAATTGATTGAATCAAAGAAGCACTGGACCTGAATTTGACTGCAGGAGAGAGAAACGACGCCGACAAGGTCGCCTAGGAGTTCAGTGCAAGTCCCGAGGGTGGGGTTTGGCCGCGGGGAGGGGAGGAAAAGAAGGAGGGAGGCGCCTGCTGGTGCTGCTGTCTGTCTCAGTTCAGGGGTGCTTACAGGGGTCGTTTCTTCTTACCGAGACCGAGGAACAGGGGCTGGATTAAGGTTCTGTGCCAGCGTCGTGCCCCCAAAGAACCTCAAACGTCCCAATGCAAGTCAACTGCAGAGATGAGACCCTTTTTCTCCCCCGCACAATTTCCGACTTCCACCTTGTGTTGCTCACAAACGGAGGGCATGGTGGCCTCGTGATGGAGTCATATCGGCAGAGAGGACGAAAGGGTCGAGATCAATTTTGGCTGCATTCTTCTTCTTCTCGTCGTCAAGACTTTACCAACCGCTTTTCATCTCTCGAATCGCTTGTTCGTCCAGAATCAGATCCAAAACACGGCCAGCACTTGATCGCCCATAACAGCCGCCGGCAACTTCTCAACACACATTTTCACTCCCGACGGCAAAGTCCACGAGACAGTTCACTACATTCAGTAGCATCTCATTCTACTCCTCTGGCCCTTAAATCCGCTGGCCAATTTCAGCTCCGATGTTATTCAGCCTGCTATGGCTGATAGACTCCGTGTCCGTGACCCTACCGTGTGCCCAAGAAGTTTGTAGATTCGGAACAATACAACGAGGCTGATATGATAATGTCATTGTTACTTTATGTAATACCTCTATTGTACAAAAGGGCCGTCCCTATCGCGTAGCGTGCCGTTATCGTATCCTCCGGGTGGACCCTTTGGGATCAGCGATAACAACCGACAACATCATGTCCCGATGCAGACTCATCACTCATGAGATAACGGCGTTTCTAGATGTAGGCAGCTTGCCCATATCCACTTGGTTTACCGGCAAGATCAGGCTTACAGCGTGCTTCCATCTAGACCACAGCAAGGCAAGTGAAGATGTGACTTGTTGCGCCATGTCCTAACCATGAGGTTATGGTGTTAGTCACACGCTGGCAAGTTAGATGGCATGTAATTGTCGTGAGTCACCAAGTGTACATGTATGCAGTGATAGTGATACCTTATAAACACGAACCGATGACCAAGGAGGTTGGAAAGCATCTTGTCCTCATTGAACTTGAGGCCTCATCTCCAAAATCAACTGCCAAGGTCCCGAAGCCTCGACTGTGTGCTCATCTCATCAGCCTCCTCCATCGTCAATATGCCTCGCCAGGAGCTTCAATACCCCAAACAGCCGTATAGCACGGTGAAGCGTCTCAATGACAGAGGTAAGTACATACATACTCAACCTCCCAACTCTGCCGCTTTCCAGAACAAACACCCGAAACTAACCCAGAATGGCTGCTGGGGCTCAGCAAACTACGAGCTCGAGACGATCCACAGACTGATCAACGAGTCACGCCTAGTCAGCGTCTCCTTCAACGACCCCGACAGTCCCTTCCCAGCCGTCCTGCCCATGATCGGAGTCATGGGCTCATTCGACAGACCCAGTGCTGACGTGGGTGACGTCCTGGATCTCTATCTCCACGGGTAAACTGTTTCCTAACATACATCATCCAGTCGTAAACCATTGGATCCCACCACCCACCCACTAAGTAACCCTTGCTTCAAAAAAACTAACCTCATCTCACCCTGTGCTTACTGCTTAGATATGTCTCCTCCCGAATAATGAACCTAACCCGCCGCACAACCTCCTCCCCTTCCCAGGACAGTGAAGCCGCCCCCCAGGGTGGTAGTCTCCCGCTAACGATCCAAACCTCCACCATAACCGGCCTCGTCCTAGCCCTAACCCCAAACCACCACTCCTACAACTACACCAGCGCGACCCTCTTCGGACACGCATCCCTCGTCACCTCGCCCGACGAAAAGCTCTACGCAATGGCACTCATCACCAACCAGATAATCCCCTCCCGCTGGGAAAAAACCCGCGTCCCTCCCACCCCGGCGGAAATGTCATCCACCAGCATCCTCCGCGTCAAGATCTCTGCGGGCAGTGCAAAGCTTCACTCTGGCGGGCCGAGCGATGATCGGTTTGATCTGGACAATCAAGATTTGACGCAAAGGGTCTGGACTGGCGTCGTCCCGGTGTATACCACCCTGGGCGAGCCGGTTCCTGGGCATTACAATCAGGTTGAACAAGTACCTGATTATCTTGGCGACTTTGTAACGGAACAGAATGAGACTACCAGGAAGTTTTCCGAGCATGCTGCAAGGGAGGAGGTGCGAAGGAAGGCCTAAATAAGACTATCTGCTAGGTTTTAAAGGAAGAAAAAGGGAACGATGCTAGGCCGTGTGAGGACGGGAAAGCTCGTTGTTTGCTTGTGATGAACCGATACCAGTATGCTCAGCTCATGTGCACTTCCTACCTAGGTAATACCAGTGTCAGTGCGACAGAGTACGACGAATGTCCTTCCAAACTATAATAAGCAGAAAATTAGCATTCTCAAGTAAATCTTGTGATTTTATGGCACCGGTTCTATTTCAGCATGAAGCTTTTATCTACATTCACCTACTCCACCCGTAAATCCCCCACGCCTTTTGATATCTGCCCAGCATCCCATTCAGTCCAATAATCATCAATGTCTTGATACCTCCGATCGAGGCGGTGATGTTTCATAAGCTCCGAGTTAAACAGACCCTCCATTTCTTCCAGTTCTCGTACCTCTTCCGCCTGTTCTTGTTCCTGTTCTCGCGGGTTAGGTTGTCGAGACCGAGGCGTCCACATCCTCGGGAACCGAATCGCGCGATCATTCTGTCTGAAGGCAAACCCGTCGCCTGTTTCCATCATTGCTGCGCCGAGAGGTAGAGATTCGTACCCGACCGAGCTAGGGGCGTCCCTTTCTAATCGCCAGTCGCGGAAGCCGAGGTTCGGGTCTACTCGTATGCTCGAACTTGAACTTGTCTCTGAACCTGTACTAGTGGACATCATTGTCCCAAGAGAAGGCTCCAAATTCGCCTCGATGATGCCTCCCGAAATGCCGATATAAAAGTTGGGCGACAAATCCGATGGCTTGGCAAGTGACCAGATGCCACTGGCGCTGTACCTTTTGGGCAGGGAATTGGACAGGAAAAAGCTGGCATTGGGGCGGTAATAAATGTTTTGCGACAAACTGTGCCATTGACATCTGACTCCTTTTTCCGGCTCACAACGCGCGAGGATCCCCGGGCGGTATCGTATCGGTGCTTTGAGGAATGGCTGTGAGGGCTGCGAAAATGGGACTTTGTCAAGACAGGGGAGCCCGGCAGTGTGATAGTAGTTCTTTGGCCAGCGGAAATCAAAAATCTTGATGGCCGCGCCGTTCATGCCGCCGCCGATAAAACGTTCGCTTCCGTACGTCATGAGGCTTTCCATGTCTGCCCAGGGGTCGACGTTGTCTTGGTAGATTGTGTCAAAGGAAGAGGAGGAGCGCAGGTCCTGGAGACGAACGGTGCCGTCTCGCCATGCACTCAGGAGGAGGCTTGTACCGCCCCCGGAAGAGGTGCTAGAGTCGCGGATGGGCTGTAGAGAGTTGGGACATATGTTGCCGTAGCCGACTCCAAACAGGGTTTCGAGCTTGGGATTCTTGGCCGCCGTGTGGTGAGTCCAGCCTGTCGGGGTCAGGGTCATGTAGCGGAGCGGATCTTTGCATCCTTTGAGTGCCAAGGCCAGTGTGTCCTCGCCCATCCAGGTTGCGCGGCATAATTGTGAGGCGGAGCTCTCAAAGACGTCTTGTCGTAGATTAAGAACTGTTTCGGGCACCACGTGTGTGCTCTCATCTTCAGGCAGACGGTACAAGAAAATGCTCGACTTGGTGGTTGCCGAGATGAGACTGCTGTGGTTGGAAGTGAGCACGTCGATCGAGTTTATTGTGTCTTGAGCGTGTTGCTCTGTTCCTTGGACACCATCTTCGGGGCCGAACTCGACAAGACGTTTTCCAAACTGGCCGGGCTCGGTAGACAAGAGAGCCAAATCTCCATTATCTCGGCCTGCCAAGAAGGCTTTATGGTGCCTGCCTTCGTCCTTGAGGATCTTGATTGCCCTCACGTCATCAAAACCCGCGGTAAAACCGTGGTGCCTTCCCTCGGACTGCAGCCACGTCACATTTTCCGATTTCCCGTCAGAAGCATTCCGCTGACGATGCCTGGCGACAATGTTCTCTCCAGCACCCCATACCACCAGCTCCTCGTGCGTCTCTGGGTCCAAATGGGCATCAATCACGGGCTGGAAGAGGCCACCCCTCTGACGCTCCCGAGTTCGTGGGACCGTGCCAAGAGCAGAACCCGAGCGTGGGAGGAGAGCCTGGAACTGCAAAGATCGCTTGTCCCAGTGTCGGCTCTGCCAGGTGAGCGACTCGGCCGTCTTCTTCCAGCCGAGGAGGTTCCGGGACGGAGGAGGAACCTCGAGTGAAGGAAACCTGTTCCTCACAAAGACGCGCCAGCCATCGTTGGTCACGAACCGGTGCAGACGGTGACATGAGAGGGCCAGGGCACGCAAGTCGCGGGCGCTGTCGAGGGTAGCGAGGACTATCAGGAGGATGTCGTCCGGGAGGTCTACCAGGGTTGGAGCCATGGTGATCTAGCAGTTGTTTGGTGGTCTTCAGATTGGTTTTGCGGGTTGAGAAGAATGCAAATGAGAATATTTCCCCTCCATGAAAAGATTCAAATATCAATCGAAGAAATGAGCAGGTCAAAATTTTGACAGTGAGTCATGGGTAATATTCTTGTACCTTGTTGGTTGATCTAGCCCAGTGTTGCCTGGCGGTGTTAAAGATTTCGGTTTCAGTGTATGGTCGAGAATCCGAGATGGCTCACTACAGTAAAATAAACCTCAGGGCTGACCACCCCACTGAACCAACTCTCACCTGCCGATCAACCAACACCATCTAGAAGGGACAAACAAGTGAAAATTCTCCCATCTTATAATAATTTGGCTGCCGGATACTCCGTAAGGAGTTATATTTGTTGTCCAAACAGCAATCGCCATCAATTGGTGAAATGACGTCACTCCCACTGGGAGTGATATCCCTATCGCTCCTTCTCGTCTTCTTCGTCCACAGATATATCCTCTTTCCGGCATTCTTCTCGCCTCTCGCATCTATTCCCAAGGCCCACTGGTCCGCTCCTTTCTCTCGACTATGGGTTCTCTCAGTACGCTGGAACAGGCGGGAGAACAAGACGCTCCTTGCCCTCCACCGACGTCTCGGGCCCGTTATCAGGCTCGGCCCCAACGAGGTCAGCATCAACACCATCGATGGCGTTCGGACTGTCTACCAGGGCGGCTTCGAGAAGCCGGTCTGGTACTCTGTTTTTGACAACTACGGGTAGGTAGCAATTTTGTTTGGGCTGTAATTAGCATAACTAGAAGGAACTCTCTACTCGTATATGGCCTCACGAATCTGGCAAGGGCCAAAAGGTTTCCAAAGTACTGTCCCATATTTGTACTCAGATCACCATCTCACCATGACATATTCCAGCGTCCCCTGCATGTTCTCCCTCCGAAATTCAAATCCTCACTCGCTCCGAAAACGCCTAATCTCACGAATCTACTCCAAATCATACATCCAGTCCTCCCTGGCCGCAAAATCCCAAGCCCAGTCCATAATCTACAACCGTCTGCTGCCCATCCTTGAAGAATCCATCTCCTCAACGCAGATGCCGCACGGAATAGATGTCTACTCCCTCCTCACAGCGACAGCAATGGATTTCATATCCGCCTACACATTTGGTCTCGACGGCGGGACGAATTTCCTACAGGACAAACCCTACCGTGACCATTTCCTCGAGGTTTATAGAGCTCGTGCCGAGTCGGGGTTTTACGACCAGGAATTACCCGTCTTGACGAGGTTTTGCAGGAGAATCGGGATCCCGCTTTGTCCGGGGTGGGTTGATGCTGCTAATGGGGAACTGGGGGAGTGGTGTCTTGGTTTGCTGGATAACATCATCATCACCACCACTCGCTCTGGCGGCTCTTCGTCACCACAAGACACGGCTGGAGGTAGTGGTGAGAATAACAACAAGTCGGTGGTTTACAACGCCTTGGTCACCGGCTTAGACAAAGAAGAAGAAGAAGAAGAAGAAGAAGAAGAAGAAGAAGAAGAAGAAGAAGAAGAAGGAATTTCTTTACCATCCACCAAACAGCAAGAAAAGAAGCCCAACAACAGGCGCCTAACCCTAGCATCCGAACTATTCGACCACGTCCTAGCAGGCCACGAAACAGCCGGCATAGCATTATCCTACACAGTCTGGCGCTTATCCCAAAACCCAGCCCTCCAAACCCAGCTCCGAGCCGAGTTACTTGCTGCTCTATCCCCTAACAACATGCTGCTGCTCCAAGAGAAAGAAATGCTGCTGCTGCCCGACCCAAAAGCCCTAGACGCCCTCCCCCTGCTCAACGCCCTCCTAACAGAAACCCTCCGCCTCCACGCCCCGCTGGCGGGCCCGCAACCTCGCGAGACACCCTCAAGTGGTTGTTCCATCGCGGGGTTTTATATACCGGGCGGTGTGAGGATCTCTGCCTCGTCGTATGCATTACATCGTGATGAGGAGGTCTATCAAGATCCTGAGAGGTGGGATCACACTAGGTGGCTGCATGTGCCTGAGCCTCACCACACACCTCTTGGCAGTAGTACTTGCGTTGCGGAGAAAGCCAAGTACTATGATGAAAATGAAGACGAAAGTCTCAAAGAAAAAAGACGACAATTCTGGGCCTTCGGCTCAGGCGGGAGGATGTGCATCGGGAGTCATTTTGCTATGCATGGTTAGTCCTCTTCTTGTCCATCTGGCTGAGCCCGTCCGCACAAACGCATCTTCTCTTTCGTGGTTCCATGTACGTAGGGTGATATACTAACTGACCATCCATCATATCAACAACAAACCAGAAATGAAACTCATAATCAGTGCAATCTACTCCAACTACACGACCCACATCGTCGATGACGAGGGCATGGACGAGCAGAGTGATGGGTATACTTGTCGTCCTGGGAAGGAGAGGTTGTTTCTGAGGTTTGAAAAGGTCTGACCACCTACCATACCGTAGGTACCTTACCTGGCTGGGTACTTTCATATGAAGTCTCTCTGACAGAGACAATCTCAATTGTTGACATTCATTCTACGTATTTTGTAAATGGACTCATGGCAGGCTCCCAAGATGCTCAGTCACAATGCAACGGCATATATACAGCCAACGCTCCAACACAATCACAACCTCCCTTCTTCTTCTCCAGTCAATATCCAACTTACTATCAAATATAATCAACAACACACACCCACCTAATTCCCAAACAACTTCAACCCCTCCCCACCGTTGACACCAACCCCACCCATCTCCATATCCTCTTCCTCCTCTTCTTCTCCATCCTCCTCCCCAAGAACCATCTTCTGCCCAAAAAGCGCACCAAACAAGCGATCAACAGCATGCTCCTCCCACGTCCTGCGATCCTCGGGCGCCATGAAATTCTGCAACTTCTCATGAACAGTATACCTCAATTTCCGCCCCTTGCTCGCCTTGCGATCGACAACCTTTCTCGTCTTGGCCTCTTTGATGGCCGCCCAGCGCACAGTAGCCACATGCTGGCCCCCCGGCGCCGCAGCGTCCGTGCTTCGCTGATCCACCAATTCTTTCAAGAGGAGCTGGTAAAAATCCGCGTCGTCGTAGATTTGCGAGTCCTCTTCTACCTTCTTGGCTGATTGAAAGGGTGCGCATGAGCGCGGGGTGCGCACGCGTTTGATGTGCCTGTCTGAATTTCCAAGGAGCTGATCTTCTAGGACTGAAACCAGGGAAGAGGAGGAGGATGAATCGACCAAGCGGCGGGTTTTTGTCAGGCCGCCGCCTGCTTCGAGGCGGACTTTGGACGACCATTTGTCTAGGACTTTGCGACGCCGCGAGAGGGCGATGGACTCGAGGCTCTGCATGCTCTCCCAGATTTCTTGGGTGGGGGTGTCGAGCGTGATGGCCGAGCGTTTTCTTTTTTCGCCCGTCTTGGTTGGGGGGGCTAAGCTTGACCGGACACTGTCGATTGTGTTCCAAAGCTTGACGGCGGCTTCCTCGGCGGCTTGGTAAGCCTCCGAGGGGGCGGCGTCTTCTTCTTTCTCGGCGACGTGGAAGGTATTGGCTGCTATGAGGGCCTTTTGGAGACGGATGCGGAGGTTGAGGATGGAATCGAATGCGCGACGCTGGGTGCGCACTGCCTTTCCTTGCTCGGCTTCTTGCTTGGCGGCCTGGGAGATGGTGTTTACGACTGTTTTGAGGCCGTCGCTCATGGCTTTGCGGATGTCGGCCTTGACGTCGTCTTCGTTGCCCATGGCTCTGCGCATCTCGGCGCGGTCGTCGTCTTCATCCTCGCCGTCTTCTTCTTCTTCGTCGTCATCCTCTGACTCTTCCTCTTCTTCTTCGTCATCGCCAGAGTCATCATCCGTTTCTTCAGCCTCGTCGTCAAACAACATGGCGCCTTCCCTCTCCTCCAGCTCAGAATCTTCTTCCTCTTCACCAGAGTAATCCTCCAAATCGCCTTCTTCCTCCTCGTCTTCCTCACTACCAGAAACAGAAACACCATCGTCTTCGCCTCCCTCTTCTTCCTCTCCAGACTCCTCAACCTGCATAAAATCCGCAGCTTTAGGTCTCCGGGCGAGGTTCTTGCTCAAAGGCTTGAGAGGTTTTGAGCTCCCGCGAAAGACAAAACCCTTGAGCTTCTCATTGTCGCTTTCCCCTAGCGCATCATCGCTCGAGATTTCAGCATCGTCATCGACCTGGTCTAATTCGAGGTCTGCGGTGTCTGGGTCTGCGAATTCTTCTTCTTCCTCGCTCTCCTCTTCCTCTTCGTCGTCGTCCTCGTCGCTCTGCTCCAAGGCGGCGCGACTCACTCGGGCGCCTCTGTATTCGGGGCCTAGGTTGACGGATTCTTTGCCGCGGAGTTTGCTCTTCCTGGTGGGAATTAGTTCAAGATCAGATATTGCTGTGTGTGTTGGGTCCAAGTTCCAACGTACCCAACAGAGACGTAATGTTCCGTGCCGGCTCTCTCGTCGGCGCTCTCCTCGCTATCGCTGTTTTCCGGCTCGTCGGGGACTTCATTTTCGGGGTCAAAGTCTTGATGCGTTCATGTTAGCCTGGCTTCTTCTCCCACTGCGTTCTACGGAGGAAAAAAAGACCAACCTTTTACAGGCTTCTCTTCCCACTCGGAGAATCGCTTGCTGCGACTTTTCTTTTCGACGGGGGGCATGGTGTTTGCGAGGGACTCGTTTGGTTTTGGTGTGGGATGTTTGCGTTTTGTTTGTTCGCAAAAGGCGCTGCAATAATTCGCAATTTCAGAATCCTATGAACGGAAATTTTCGTCGAGACTTCCTTGCTTGCGATGGAGCTTTTTGCGACGAAAATGCAGGGACTGGACCTGGGGGAAAATTTTGGCGGTGGAAGATGGCAGATTAGCCTTTAGTGGGGCGTTGGGCGTCTTGGCGGTGGGCTGCCGTTCATCACTGTGCAGCGCAGCTCTGATCCTCACTGGCCGAGCCGCCTGAACGGTGAGCTCTCAGTTCATTGGTTGAAGCTTGGCTTTGTGAGTGAGTGACAGCTTCATCTCATCCCCAAGCTCCATTCTCCAACACATTCACCATCTCTCCTTTTTTTGTGTTCAAAATGATATGATTCCACGATACCCCCATTTCAAGCCAAAACTACTCCTACCTTAAATCCACAATGAAACCCTCCCCCCTCCGCCTCATAAAGGCAACCCAAAACCTCCTAAGCCATGAGAACCCACTGGTACGTATGGTATACCCTCAACCTCAACCTCAACCCCGTCCCCCATCTAACTCCTCTAAAAAAAAAGGGCCTCCCCAAAACAGGCTCCATCCCAAAATTCCAACGCGGCCTGCCCACCAAACGCCCCATCCGAAACGTCTCGCACGTAATAGCCATCTCCTCTGCAAAGGGGGGCGTAGGGAAATCCACAATAGCAGCAAACCTCGCTCTAGCATTCTCCCAATTGGGCTATAAAACCGGCATACTGGACACAGACTTATTCGGCCCCTCGATACCGACGCTCTTCAACCTCGCCGGCCCAGACCATTCCCCCCACTTGACGCCAAACAACCAGCTTGTCCCGCTCACGAATTATGCTGTCAAGACCATGTCGATGGGGTATCTAGTCGGCGAGGATGCCCCGCTTGTTTGGCGCGGGCCGATGCTGCTCAAGGCTGTTCAGCAGTTGCTTCATGAGGTTGATTGGACTTCTGGCTCTGGGGGAAGTAGTAGTAGTTCTGCTGGGGGCCTGGATGTACTGGTTTTGGATCTTCCCCCCGGGACGGGAGATATACAGCTGAGCATCACCCAGCAAGTTGAACTCGCCGGCGCAGTCATCGTCACTACACCCCACACACTAGCAATAAAGGATGCCATCAAGGGGGTGAATATGTTTAAAAAGGTGGGGGTTCCTTTGCTGGGCGTGGTGAATAATATGAGCACGTTTAATTGTCCTTGTTGTGGAACTGAGACGGAGGTGTTTGGGAGCTCTGCACAGGTGAAGAGGGTTTGTGAGGAGCACGAGATGGATTATCTGGGCGATGTCCCCCTTCATGGACGGATTGGCGAGGATGGGAGTCTGGGTAGGCCCACGGTTGTGAGCGAGCCCGAGTCGGAGAGGGCCGAGGTTTTTAGGGGGATTGCGAGGGTTGTGGGGGGGAGGATTGGGTTGATTAAACACGATGGGTGAGATGGAGGACAAAGAATTGACGTAAGAATGAAGAGAGAGAAATGGTGTGGGATACTGTAAGAAACTAAACAGTCTTTTGGAAAATATTTGCTGTATTATAACGATGGGGGGATATAGATGGGTGAACTAGAGGGCCTCCTCATGGGCGAGAAGTGTAGGTGGTCACTTAGCTATGTTCTGAGATGACTGCAACAGACTGAACTTGTACAAGCTGTACATGTACTGTAAGATTATAATGGAGAGGATGAATCATCCATGTACGATATAGAAAAGATTTACTCAAGAAAGTCACGGATGGATTCAAGCTGCTTGTCAAGTGCTAACAGAACATGCCATTCAATTCATGAACAGTGAGCCAACTATCTATCTACCTATCAAAGTGGCTGCCATCATGCTCCTTACTCTCCATGCCCATATCCACAGCATGTCCTTACAAGCCGACAACACCCCGGCCAAACAACCTGCGTGACCAGAGACTCAAGCCAAACACGCTGATGCCCTGTTTCCTTGGCCCCGAAAGCTGAAAATACAACCAACAAGAAACACAATAATACATAAAAGCCAAAAAGGTGTATTCTACAAATATTACAGCTCTCATGCTGCGTACGTGTATGCTATGCTGGGTGGGAATAGTTAGGGCAAAAAGCTAACTGCAACGGCCAATAATAACAACAAGAATGATGACAACAAAGAAGAACAAGGTCCATGCCCATGCCAATGCCCATGCTCAGCAGACACATCACTAAGAGATGGAAATGCCCCCTAACACACAACCTCGAGCGCCCTCGCACGGAGATACTTGCCCCTGACATCCTCCGGCAGCAAACGATACAACCCATTCAACTTTCCCATGGGCCCATTCAGCTTTCCATTAGCAGCCCCAAAATACCCCGACCCAGCAGCCCGTAACAAACTCTCCGCCATATCGGCAATCGCCGCCTCCTGGAGTACATCCCCGCGACTCTGCTCCCTCAGCACAGCCAACCCATCAAGCAGCTGCCCAACCAACTTTTCATCATCCCCTAACAAACTCTTTGCACCAGGCCCAGACCCATTGATCTTGGCAATAGCCATGGGATAAAGCAGATAGACGTTAGCCCCTCCCACATCCCACTCCACAGCCGGCAAGACCATTCCAACCTTGAACAACAGTTCCGCAAACCGAAACAGTCTGTCAAAGTCCTTGCCGATAACCATAGCAGGGGCAACCCGTTCGACAAAAGCTCTCGTCGCCTCTTTGTAATTTCCCGCCCAGACAAGCGCCAGAAACTCCTGTCTCGAATCTCCCTTGCTCCGAAAGTGCAAAGCCTTGGCTTCCCAGATCCACTCCTCTTGCACGCCAAACTTGAGCATCTGTGCAAATGGTGAGCGGGCATCTTTCCGGTTGCCGATAAGATGGGCATGACGACCGAGGTGTTCCCGTACAGCAGCCTCTTTGCTCGCCTGACTTGAGAGGTTGCCCAGGACGAACGCCGCTTGAACCCACAGGTTCTTCTTCACGTTATCGTCAGAAGAAGCAGCCATCGAAGTCAACGCCGCCGCAAACTGCAAGCAAGCCATATCCAGCTTCCCCACGGCATCCTGACCGAACGAAATCTGCCCAGTCGCATAGATACTCTTAGTAAGCAACCAGCCCAGTCTCGAATCAGACCAGTCAAACGTCCGGAACGCAAAGATCTTGAGTAGCGACCAGAGCGGGTGATCGGGCTCGGGCTCGCGGTCCTGCTCGATATCCGCCGCAAACGACCTGACAGCTTCTTCGGCAATCCCAGTACCCCAGCCAGCATTAGCACTCTCCTCGTCTGACACATGACAGGTGTAGAATAGTCTGAGCCCAAAAGCCTGCAGCCAGTCCAGACCGAACCGGCTGGAAATGGTAAACGACGAGACCCGATTTTCGATGGACACATTCTTGACGCCAGCACAGACACATGCATTACCACCCAGCAGCTCGTAGATGGCACGAATAGGCTCAGAGATCTCGCTGAGCACACTCGACTCGCGCCAGGCAGTCAGCTGGGCACGGATATCCCTGGCCATGCTCTTTCCAGATCCGATAGAAGCCACCAAGCCAGCAAGACGGAAATTTCTCGCCTCCATGAGATGAGCACAAGCGTCGGCAACACGATGACCAGCAAGACAGATGATAGCCTTCTCCTCGTGTGTCTCAGCCCGCAGGAGTGCGGCGTCGGTAGCTTCGGAAACCATTTGTCTCCAAAAGCCAGCGAGCTTAGCTCCGTGGTCCTCGAAAAGCAGACCAGCCAGTTCCCAGACGGGATCGTCCTGGGCTAGTCCGCGGAAACTCGGCTGGATGCTGCCGTTGGTGTCATTCTTCTTGTTGTCAGAGTGAATGTCGATGAATTGCTGGAGCTGAGATAGCTGCTTCTGGGTGATTTCACTGCCGGGCTCGCTGGCATCCACCGGTAGGATGTTGGTCTCGTTGTGCTGTGTAGCGACAACAACCTCATTCGGGCCCCAAGTAGTACGAGGGGGAAGAGATTCGTTTTCGGGAGCGTCGACCTTGTCACGGTTCTGGTAGGGCCACTAAAGACAAAAGAAATTTAGCAAATATTCATTACTGATTGTACGCTTTCTTGTTTCAACGAGCGAGCTGGGGAAAGGTAGGACGTGTATCAAGGGATTTGAATGCAGTGTATGGATATTAAAAACAAGTCGGTACAAGAACCACGCAACACAATATTTCTCCCCGCCATGAATCAATAACCGAGAGCACCAACCTTTACAAAGCCGCGGGCAAGCGACGCCTCGGCAGGCTGTCCATGACCCTTGGGCTTCTCAAACAAAGACTTCATCAAATCGATACTCGTCTGGAATCCAGCACCATCCGTCACGGCCGGCTGAGACTTCGGGGCAGGGCTTCCACAATCCTGCATCTCCCACACCGCGCCCGACTCGTTCAGAGCCCGCAGCGCAACTCTGTCCACCGACCTCGGCGCCCTCACACTGGCCTGCAGAATCTGTGTCCAATCATCCCCTCCCGCCACCTCGATCCTGGTCGGCGCAGTGGACTTCTTCACGGCGCGCATCCGGGCCCGCAAGATGCCGCCGGGAAGGGCCGCGTCGTTACTGGCGACATGACCCAAGGCGAGGTCGCCGTCCTCCTCGATGGAGCCGTCTTGAGATCCCTGTTCGACATCTTGTTGGTATACGTCTTGTTCATCTTGCATGCTCTGGTCATCATACCAGTCTTGGGGTTGGACTGGTACGTCGCCATCGTTGTTCTCGGGAGAAGACATACCCTGCGGGGGAGCGTCGTCCAGGAGCTCTTCGTCTGGAATCGCGTCCTCGTCAAAGGCGCCAGGGACAGCACGCTTGCTGCGCTTGAACTCGAACGTGTCGTCTGGATCAACAGCAGGCGAGTCGAGGGAATGCTTGGTGGCCGAAGAATTAGGAGCCGTGCCAGAGGCTGGTCCAGCATCGGTCATCTCCGTCATCTCGTCCTCGTCATCGGAATCGTCGAGACCATAAGTGGTAAAGTGCTCGACCGAGAAGACCCACACGCCTGTGTCCTTCTGGTACTCCTCAAAGGTTGTGTCGGGAATCGACTTCAACTTTTCAATATGACGCCTGAGTCGCGACTCAGAAACATTGCTTCCTTGGCGGGGATACGAGTTCTCGAGTGCGATGCGGGCGGGCACGTTCAGTCCTTTGCCGACCACCGGCTTCTTCGCCGTGACGGGGTAGACGGTGGCCGAGCGGGGCGTGAGAACAACAATCTCGTCCAGGATATGCTCAAAGTCAACATTGTTCAGGTCGACGGGAACCTTGAACTCGACGGATCCGACCTTCTCGCGTCCCACAGTGAGGTTAACCTTGGACCGCTGGACACGGTTCATGGCACGGATTTCTTCCACGGTGGGAGACATCCAGTACCCGCCAGGGACGATAGGTTCGACGCTCGAGGCACGCTTGGCCGAGGACCGGGTTTGCTCGGGCGAGGCTTCTTCGGGAACGATGGCGAGCTCGTTGCCCTTGACTTGCTGCGTGTCGGGTGTTGCCGTGGTAGACGGCGGTTGCGAACCGTTAACACCGTTAGTGGAGCGAAGTGAAGACTTCAGAGCCGAGTTCGCCGGCTTCAGGAAGCCAAACTCTTCACCGGGAGTAGAACCACCCTCGATAGACTCTCGGATAGTGTCCTGGCCGTTCTCGACTACCTCCGCAGGAGTGGTCTCAAAGCTCACACGCTTGCTAAGCCGCTGCTTGCCATTGGTCTCGAGCGGCTGCTTGTCCTTGGCCGGGGTCGTAAAGAGGTCAGCCCGCAGATCCCGGTTGATAACAAGTTTCTTATGGGTGTTCGACGTTCCGAGTAGGCGGGGACCAGAGCTAGACGAGAAGGCGCCAGGCGAGAGGATGCTATCTTCAACATTGAAGCTCCTGCGAAGGTTGCTGGCCGAGATGCTCTTGCTCAGGCCGCTGCGCCCAATACTGCCAGTCAAGAGACTCTGCCCAAGACCGCCAGGGGTACTAGCGGCGCTAGACGGGCTGGATGGCGAGCCGTATGTGCTGTATGAGAAGCCGTATCCTTGCTTGCGTGGTGTCGCCAGCCGAGACGCGTTGGCGGGGCTAAGCTTGTACATGGGAAGAATCGAGCGACTTCTAGTCTTCGGCTTCCCTGACAGCGGCGTCGCAAGCGGACCAGGGTTCGCGACCTTGTCGTCGGCAAGATTCGTGAACAAGGTCGAGGCACCATAGGCCGAAATATCGTTGATGCTGGTAGCAAAGGCCTGCGGTTGCTGCTGGCTTTGAGAATTGCCAAAGATGGAGCTATTCAAGCCACCAGTCTGCTGTTGTGTAGTGCTACCGCCGAACAGCCCACCGGATGCTGGAGCTGTGTTGGTAGATCCAAAGAGTCCACTTTGCTGGCTGCCGCCGAAAAGTCCGCCTGGCTTTTGTTGGGTGCTATTGCCAAAGAGCCCGCCGGCTTGTTGTTGTTGTTGTGGTTGTGTGTTACTAGCGGCGTTGTTGCCGAAAAGGCCTCCTCCAGTAGCTGGCTGCGTATTTGTGCTGCCAAACAAACCGCCGCCGGTTGCTGGCTTGCCGAAAAGACCACCCGTTTGCCCGGTTTGAGCAGTGGATCCTCCAAACGGGCTTGCAGTCGTGGTGTTACCACCAAAGAGCCCGCCGCCAGTTGCTCCAGTGGGGGCTGCAGTCGAGCCAAAAGCTCCAGCTGGCTTTGGTGCATTGCCGAATAGACCTCCTCCCGTGTTCTGGGCAGCTCCTCCGAATGCCGTGCCAGTACCGAAGCCGGTGCCTGCAGCAGGTTGTTGTTGTTGTTGTTGTTGTTGTTGTTGCGGAGCTCCAAACAAACCACCCGCGGTTGCACCTGCGGCAGGGGTTTGGCCAAAGAGGCCGCCACCGGTCGCCGTGTTCTGGGCAGCAGTAGAGCCAAATGGCGTCGCGTTGTTGGTAGTTTGTCCTCCACCAAAGAGACCTCCACCGGTCGTGCCGCCGCCGCCGAATAAACCACCAGTAGCTGGCTTCGCTGCGTTGTTTGCCCCAAACAGGCCTCCACCTGTCGTGTTGCTAGCACCCGAGCCAAAAGCAGGTGCCGCTGTGTTTCCGAAAGCGGAGGGTGTCGAGGAGGCCCCGAACAAACCACCAGCAGCAGGTTGTTGGGCAGGTGTTGTACTGCCGAAAAGACCTCCAGCGGGCTGAGCAGGTTTCGCGCCGAACAGACCACCGCTGGCCGCCGGGGTTGAGCCAAAGCCACCAGCTGTAGAAGTGTTCGTGCCGAAGCCGCCAGTCGTAGCTTGACCTCCGAACAGGCCGCCTCCTGCTGCTGCGCCGAAGCCTGTACCACTGGCCGCAGTCGAGCCAAAGCCGCCCGCGGCAGCACCAAAGTTGGATGCGCCGAACGCGCCGGTTCCTCCCATTCCGCCCGACTTTCTGCCCTGGTTGTAATCGGCAAGTCTCAACTCCTCGGTCGAGAACTTTTTGTACGGTTCCTGGAACAAAATGCTCTGATAGTGATTTGTTACAGTGCTTGTACCCTCCTTCTCTGTAAAGGCATTGAAAGGTGTTACCCCTGTTCCTGGGGGGTCGCCGACATTTGTGCCTATGCCTGGGTTGTTTGTGGCACCAAAGGCAGATGTGGTCGTTGCATTTCCGCCACCGAAGAGGGTAGTTCCCGCGCCCGCGCCAAAGCCCGAAGTGCCGGTGTTAGTGCCGAACCCAACCGTTGCGGGTTTTGAAGCAGCGGTGCCGCCGAAGAGCCCACCGCCCGATCCGAAAGCAGGGGCCGCTGTGCTCGTCGTGTTGCCGCCGAAAGCGCCAAAGCCCGAGCTCGCGGGCGCAGCAGCTGTAGATGCTCCAAAGAGGCCGCCAGCAGTCGTCGTTGCTGGGGTTCCAAAAGCAGTAGTCGCAGGTTTGGCACCAAAGGCGCTGCCAAATCCGCCGCCCGTGCTCGCGCCGAAGCCAGTTCCGCCCCCAGAGCCTCCAAAAAGACCTCCAGAGGGTGTTGCAGTGTTGGCTGCTGCGCCGAAGCTGGTCCCGGGAGATCCAAAACCTGATAATTGGGATGTTAGCGGATATTAAACACAGAGGAGTCATGGTTGATGGACGGCTTGTCGGCACCATACCCTTACGAGGGCATGGAATCAACTTGTTGCGATGCGAGAGAGGAGAGCGTTTGATCTGGATCGAACATACCTGTGTTTGTTGTATTTGTATTAGCGCCAAAACCACCGAAGCCGGTCGTTTGCTGCTGAGTGTTCTGTTGGCCGAAGCCTCCGCCGCCACCGCCGAAGAACGACATGGTGGTTGTATGGGATGTTGGAAGTGGTAATGATGTCGTAGATCAAAGCTGCGACAGGCTGCCTTGCGATGTTCCTGAGGTCCGACGAACGGAGGGAAGAGAGGCTGACGAAGGACGCGCGAAGAGCCGCAAAAGACGTTTGCGCGCGCCTTCAAACGCGTTGGGGAATTGACGTCGGATTTCTCGATGTGTCAATGTCCAACCGGAACAACGAGGACCGTTCTCTGGGACGGGTTGCCTAGATGGTAGAAAGGCAGGTGGGAAGATGGGGAGGTTGAGTGAAGAAAAGGCGACAGGGGAAAAAAAAAAGTGTAAACGATGAATTAAGAGTCGACAGTCATCAGAAAGAAAAGGTTGAGAGAATAAAAAGAGGAATGCCTTGTCCGACCGAAACACAGGCAGCTTCTTTTCTTTCTTCCCTCTTTTGTGGTTTGTCTTGTGTGTTTGCTGCTTCGTTTTCCCTCGTTTCGTGTGGGTGTGGAAAAAACCGTCGCGAGCGCGATCTTAAGTTTTGATGTTACCACGACGAAAGAAGTTGGCTTCCTGGTCTGGGATTAAGCAGCTCTCAGAAAGCGGTGGTGCGAGCAACAGGCGAAAGAGAGGGCGGGAGATGGAGCCTAGCTCAAGTTTTACCGAGTCGGGAGCCCAATTTGTGGGTCCTACCGGTGACTGCTGGCCAATGAAATGACGCGCACCGGTCGGAAACTTGGAGGTGGTCGGTGCACAGTCGCGCACCGCGAGATCCACACCTGTCCAAAAAAGTGACGCCGGCCACTCAGAGGAAAACGGTCAACTGCACCTGTCAAGACTACGGGGCACGGCGCGGGCGGATGATCACCAAGCAACGCGAAACCTCACAATGTCACTTTTGGCACTGGTACTTTGTCAGACTTGAACAGTATTGATTGGCATTGGTGCAGAGAAAAGGAAAAAAAGAAAAGAGTGAGAGAGAAGGAAGAGGGAGACCTTTTATGCTACAAAAAATGAACCTGGTCACCTGCATTTCTAAGCAAAAAAATCCAAAATCTGCCTTGTGTCCCCTTATCATCCACTCTGCGTCACTGAAGCTTTCAACTTGCAGCAGCACTCCATAATATCCAATCACGTGGGACGAACTTTTTGCTCGGCTGCCTGTTCAAGATTCAATTCCCTCTCTTTATTGGTTTGTTTCAAGCGGCAGCAGGACTTCCTTTGCGAGTTGATGGTTTTGGGGCCTATCGTATCCACCGGGGAGCTGTTAGAATTTGCCTGGCTTGCTGCCTGATCCTGTAACTGACACTAACTGTCGTAGGTCTGGCATGAAACCACACATGTTTACACTCAAACAGCAATGTTCAGTCCTTTTTGCTGGCAAACACCCTTTTTTGCGATAACATTACTATATAAAACCTCCCATTTCCCCGAAACCTGCTCCCATGCCTGTTCAATCACTGTCTCGTCTCCTTTCGTCTCTGTGCTCCCCTAGACTGGGACGCCCATACAAGTCACCACATTGAGATAAAACCAAGACCAAACAAGTACGGATAAAATATGTTCGTCCCAGAGCGCCCTTTTTTTAGCTCTACCAAAAAAACTCAGTCCAAATAGCTGTGGTCCAAAAAACATGTGTTTGTTCTACGGAAAGTGATAGGATATGGAGGAATAGATAGATCGGTAGAAGCTGTCTCGCAATAATATGCCGAGTCAAGTATGTCATCTGAGGTGAGAGCCATCCGAGAGAAAGCGATGACGGATGGAAAGAGCGACAGCAATGTATCGACTGCCGCCGGAATCAAGCAGGATGCGAGAAGAAGCGAAATAGGAAATAAAGAGGGAAAAGTCCCTCGCCATCGATTCCCACAAACAATAACCTCCTCCACCGAGCGTACAAATCGGCAGTCGCTATCAGACTTTAGCTGTCCCAGCACGAAGAAGAATCTCACTACTTTCACCAGTGACTCTACCGCATGCCCCTTTGAGGTGTTGACAACATCAAGTCACGAGCGGCCACTTGCAAGTGGATCGATCGGGGGTTTGTTCAGACAAAAAGTGCCCATGTGCAATGGCTTAGAATTGGATCAAATCGCCCTGCCCGCCCTGTGGCTGCTGCTGCTGCCTCCCAGCAAACGGGTTGTTGGTTCCCTGCCCAAATCCATTCATGCCGGCCGGTCCAGTTGCAGCGGGCTGCTGTCCGTACGTCACGTTTGGCATCCCCGTGTACTGTTGGCGCAGGAACGGATTGTTTCCAGTTGCCTCGGCCGTCAACCTATTCAGCCCGGCGCCGGCGCTATTGACGAACGTACCAGGGGCTGTGTGCTGAGCAGGAATACGCAGATTGCCAGTGTTGCCGAACGTGTCCATACCATCGCCGCTGGCAAGAAGGGCATTGAGCCTAGCTTCATGCTCGCTCGTTTCTCTTTGGGGTTGCGCCTGGGGCTGTTGTTGAGGGATGCTGAAGCTAGGGGTGGACTGAGGGAATGTGCTGAGAGTCTTTTGCTCGGGAAGGCTAAGGAGGGTTGACGTCGACTTGAATGGCGATGGCCTATTGAATGCCGGTTGTGCCTGCGGCTGCTGCTGCTGCTGCGCGAAGGGGTTGTTGGAGCCAGTGGGCATGGGTTTGAGAGACTGCTGCGAGTTGTTGGTCGCCCAGGGGTTATTGCTACCAGCTGTCTGCGCGGGTTCTTGGATCTGAGGTTGGACCTGGAACGGCTGCTGCTGCTGCTGCTGTTGCACATAGGGATTATATCCCGTCGGCTGCGGCTGGAAAGACTGTTGTTGCAGTTGTTGCTGCTGAGCTTGTTGCTGACCAAAAGCGTCGAACCCTGTTGGTTGTGCACCGAATCCGTTGGGATATTGTTGATATCCAGTGGGCTGCTGCTGCTGTTGATATCCAGTAAAGGCGTTGTTCATGGGATAACCAGTCGGCTGAGCCATCATTTGACCCTGGTCGATGGGGTTTGCGAAGAAATCAACTGCACTGCCTTGCTGATAGCCGCCATTGAACCCAGTGAACTGAGGTTGTGCCGTTGGTTGGGACGGCTCGTCGTCGAACAGAGAGGTGGCGTTATTATCCTCGAGCTCCCGACGGCGTCGCTCCTCCTCTTCCTTGCTAAGCTTGATCGCTTTGGCCAGGTCGTCATCGTCAACGTCAGTCTGCCTGCTTTCCCGCTTTTTCCGGTCTTCCTCTTCTTGGACCTTGCTGGCCTCGAGCGCAAGTCTGTACTCTGCATCCTCATCTTCAGCAAAGTCCTGGCGGCGGGGTCGCTCCCGGCGAGGGGCAGGCGGCTCGTGATGCTGGGGTGCGTATTCGTCCAGACCATGAACTCGTGATTTCCATGTCCTCCGATCGCTCCGCTCCGCCCGCAATCTCTCTTCGTCAAGGATGAGCGACGTCAACTCCTTTGCAGCGACACGAACTAAGCAGGCATATATGTGTCAGCACCACCCCATATCTCTGAAACATCACGCGCTTACCATTCTGGCCCACATCTTTTCCATCCTCGTCGATGTACTGGAACTCGCGGAGGGTCTTGATGATGAAGACGTTCTGCCTCGCCCATGTGACAACCAGCTCGGATCCCTCGTGAAGACAGTAGTCCATAACCTTCAGTGCCTTCAAGACGTGTCGCCAGTTCTTGCCCTTGTCATTGAGGCGCTTGTCGAGCATGTCCATGATTTCGTAGAATTCGGTAGACCTGGCGAGCGCAGATGAATGACTGTCGTCAGCGTTGCCGCGTATTTGTTAGGGAAAGGCTTGGCAGCGTCTTACGAATTATACGTCAGTTGAGCGATCTCGCTCATTTGGGTGCCCGTCGGACCCCATGGGTCGTTACTCGTCGCTGCATCGCATAGAAAGTGGTAAGTTGATGCTCTTCTCGACGTCCGCTATCCGTAGCAGAGAAAAAGGACGAAGGCTCTGCGGCCAACTCACCTTCGCGCACCTTGACCTGGACACTTGAGTACCCCTTGGTCACATTCCTCACACTTCGCATCACCTTTGACATCTTGGCGGTATTTTGATGGCCGACGCCTACAATGAGATCTGATAAATTGATTCAAGTATATGGGTCGCGAGAAGCAAATGGGGCAGCTGCTGGCCGTCTTTCGGCCGTGAAAAAGACGAGATGCTGATGTTGAGGGGTTTGGCTGCTGTGAAGTTAGTTGGCACCACTGAGACCAAGCGAGCCGACTACACAAGCCAACCTCGCGCACCACCCAGAACGGCTTTCAAGTTCCAGGATCCCGGGAAATCGGATGATTGTGCTGGAGGTCGTTGGCCGTCTCGATCAATCAAAGTTTAGGGCGGGGAGTCGCGACAGGCGAATTCGAGTCTACAGCCACTGTAGGCAGTGTTTGTCGTATCCTGGAGTTTGAGGTAACCAGCCCGGTGCTGTTTTGCAGAAAATGTTGGATGTTGAGTGACAGGAAAGTTGAAGTGGTTGCTTCCAAGTTCCAGAGCCCCAAGTGCCAGGGCCGTGTGATTGAGGTCAAGAGAGGGGCGCGGCGGAGCTTCCTGATTCTTGACGGCTGGGGACCAACTGGGGTGAGCAATCAATCAATCAGACCCGTCAGAGGGCGCCAGTGCAGTGCAGCGATCCCGCCCGAGGAACCGAACGTCAGTGGAAGGAAAGTGCCTGTGGAAAATGTGGAGAGCAGAGGCAACTGGCGGCGTAATCCGTCACAGTCGGAGTCACTTGGCACTTGTACAAAGAGTAAAAATAATACAGCCACTGGGCTGTGTGATAGTGACAAGTTTAATAATTCAAAAGAAAAAAGGAAGTCTGCAGGTCACTTTGAGACATATTTTACACAAGGTTTCGAAGCTCCCGGGCATGTACCGAAGGTCCCAAGGTCTTTGGCTCAACTGTTGATTCTTTGATGAACGGGAGCCATGCCCATTGCACATGCCCGGCTGAGTGCTGTACGTACAGAGTATTATACACCCAGCTTATACAACTGCTGGCAGATGCTAAAAATCCAATCCTAAGCGGCTCAACTAGCAGCGGGCTTACATCCAAGATGGCTGACGTATGCTCTGATGTGGCTGCTACATGAAGCCATTAGCGATTGGGTATCGTACATTATACGACTCACAATAAGCTGTGCATGAGAATCACCAAAAAAGAAAGCTCTCGTTTCGGTCTACCAAAGGTAGGAAAAGGGGCTATGGGCTGTTCCTCTAATGCAGTACTCTCAAATGAATATCCGTACAATGAAGCTTCATAACATGGAAGCCTGCGGTGTTGTCTTGGTGGTGATACCAAAACCTCAAGAAAAGAAACCATGGAGCAGAAAAAGAGTTAATCTTGTCAATAAAACCACTCGCTGTATCCGTAGTCCCTATGATACACCTTCCCGCACCTTGAAGAATAAAAATATTAAAAAAGCCCTGCAATGTGCCCGAACCGGATCCTCCCATCCCAAAAGCCCGCGATCCATGTGTCGACAACAAGAAAAGCATAGAAGAAAAGAAAAAGGTGCTGAAACTACACGCTTTTACAACAAAACATACAATGGACAACTTCAAAAGGGGTATTTACGCGTCCGTGTCCTCCTCTCCTTCTCCATCCTCCTCATTCCCAGCATCTTCCATAACAACGTCTCGCGAACTCTGCGAGCGCGGCGATGGCCGTCCTTTGCTGGCGGTACTGTCCTCCCGAATAGACCCGGTCCGCTTGCCCGATGAAGACTCGCTGCCCCGCTGGCTCTTGGTTTCCTTGACGCCGGGTGTCTGGACTTCGACCGTGTCATTGTCATCTTTGGTGTCGGGATTTTCGGGATTTTTAGCCACCCAACCAGGAGGCAGACCCGGACCACTATCTGCGTTTCCGTAGTCGCTCTTCTTAGTGCCCTTTGGCCAACGACCTGGTCCGCGACCTGTTCCGCCACTCTTTCTTTTGCTGGCGGTTCTGGGTTTCGATGAAGAAGTTGTCCGTCGAGACCCACCGCCTGGTCGTCTAGGCCGGGGACGCGGGGCACTGGCGGTGCGTACAACTGGCGGTCGAGGAACAGTGAGTCGAACTCTGTCGGCTCGCCGGGTTCCAGCAAGCGGAGGAACGACCTCGAATCTCGTGGGCGGGACATCTTTGTATTGTTCTCTCCAGTTTTCTGGTCCTTCTTTCCTTTCGGGTTGCTGCTCAGCCTCCAGATTCGTGTCATTTTCCGGTTTGGGTCCGAGTGCAGGTGCAGCGTTGTGATCTGCAGAATCTCCGTTCACCAAAATGCCATTCGGCTTGTCGCTGTCCTCTGTCTTGGGCACGACCCCATTGCCCTCAACTTGCTCAACCGGCGCTGTTTCGGTTTCGGTCGACAAGAGAACTGCACTTTCGCCTTTGATTGCTGGTTCATCCAGTGCCGGTTCTGGTTGGGATTGTGATGCATCCCCGTTGACTAGAACATCTGTGACCAGAACATCTGCAACCAAAACATCCGGTTTTTGTTCCTCTACATCTTCACGGGGGGCGATGGCGTTGATGGCAGGGCCCAGCTCAAAGTTGGTGGCGTTGCCTTTGCCCATAACATACGGAGTCCATGTCAAGGCGGCAGGATTCAGTTGAACGTAGTTTTTGGCCTCCCACTTGGCAACGTAGTCCCGGCAGTACTCCTTGTCGACCCGGAAGGCAAACAGCTGAGTCTGCGGGTCACGGACAAGACACCTCAGCCCTTCGAGTGCCGAGATGACATCGTCTGGCGTCATTCCGGTATCGTCCGAGATGGTTTTGATGCTCAATCCCTTCCGCTCGCCGTCCTCGTCCGAGATGTAGTTGAGAAGATACTTGCACATAACCAGCCGCCAGTAACTCCTATAAGATACCAGGCCCATATCAGACAGCGGCTTCTCTGGCGATCCAGTCTTTTGCTCCACCCTTGTAAGAAGGTAGGAGAAATCAATGAGCAAGTTTCCAAATCCTTTTCGTTGATGGATCGGAAGGGTTAGAATGCAAGACACGTTGTTTTGACTGCTCGCTCGCTTCTCCTTGGAGAAGTATCCGACGAAATGATAGCCAAGGTCGTCGTACTCGCACAGTACGTAGAAAAGGAATGGCTCCACGTCGTAATATAGCGTCTTCGAGCCGAGAAAAAGCTTGGCCAGTAAACATAGGTTCTGGCAATAAACAGGGTTCCTTCGACCGTCCACCTCGAAAAAGGACATGGAGCCATCGCGATATATCTCGTCGCCAGGAGGATGCTTCGCCGGGCACTTGAGCTTGTGCCGCCATGCCACGTAATCAGAGTTCATGTACTTGAGGCAGAACTCGCAGATATACAAGACGCGATTTCTGCTGTACTCCTCTGGATATGGTGCCGCGTACCAGGTGTCGATCTCCCACCCGCCAAACTCGATACATTCGATCTGACTGGCAGGACCTGAAGTCTTCTTGGACCTTCTGTTCGTTTGCGGCACCTCCATGGCGGCCTGCATCTTCATCAGTCGCTGTCTCCACTCCTCTTCCGCCTTTTGTTTTGCATCATTAAACAGACGCCGGTCTTCGTTGGTCGGAAGCGTCTTGCTTGTATCCGCTTCGGCCTCGGTGAGGATGCCGCCATAGGGTTTACCCTTCAGCTCGTCCCCCTCCTTATCATATAGGGAAAAGAACGGCTGACTGGGAAGGCCAGTGAAGGGCGTCACGGCATTCGCCAGAGCAGCTACAGCATCTGGCCGCGCCGGCCTCCCATTTCGGCCCCGCGCCGTTCGGGCACCAGCTGCCCTATTAGCGCGGCGTCTACTCCCTCTCGGCCGCGGTTCTCCCGTCACAATTTCAAGTAGCTTCGTTGCGTTCACCCGCATCTGAACCACAAGACTGTCCCGCGTCTTTTTTTGTATCGTGGCATGCTGTGTGGACTTGATTCGAAGGGACCGCGCCGAAACTGGCCGTGTTGACTCCTCGCGCTCCTCTGCACCATCATTACTGGTATCGGCCGTGTTTCTCCGTCGTTTTCGTAGCGACATCGCACCATCTTCCACCTCGACGGACGACGTCTTGCGCTTCCTAAGCACACGAGAGCCGTCTAGTGGATCCCCGCCGAGAATTAATTCTCCAAACATGGAATGCGAGTCTGGTTTGATAATCCCTTTCTGCGATGGGAGAAGATCCCTTGCTAATTTTGGCGCAGCCGATCGCCGAGTGGCGGGCATGGCATCAGTGGCGAGTATACCATTGACATCGGCCTCCTCACCTTCAGAATCTGCCCCATCGTCTGAGTCTTCGCCCACACAATCAGGACATCTCCAATTGTCGGGGCCTTGCAATAGTTAGCATTTTGGCACCAAAACATGGCTGGATGGAAACTCACTCATTGCAGCAGTCAGAGCTCCCGCCTCCCGTGCACACTGTTGATGCGCTGCACTATGTTAGCAGATGAAGTATGATACACGACACGGGCTTGGGCAACGTACCATTATCGGCACAGCGGGAACAACACAAGAACAACTCGAACTCCTCGGCTGGGTCGTTCTCCTCGTCTTGTTTGCAGAATATGCAGTTGTTACCATTTGTGTTCTCTTCGTCGTCATCGTCGTCCCCTGCTTCGCCGTTTTCAGCAGCTTCGTCCCATCCATTAGAAGCCTCAGATTCTGCGTCACTGCTAGCCTGATCGGAGGCAGCACTCTGGTCGCTGTCATCTTCATCATCTGTCTCGCCAGGTCTGATCTTGACAGCGCCGACCCCCTCCTCGTCTTCATCATCCTCGTCGTGCACTTGATCAAGACTTCGGGTTCTCCTCTGCCTCTGTGGTACACGGACCCGAGCAGGAATATCGTCGTCTTCGTCCCCGTCGGCGTCCTCCTCAAATGCATCGTCCTCCTCGGAGCTCTCGCCGCTCTCCTCCTCGTCGGAATTTTGAGCCTCGTCCTCCTCGTCGATCTCTTCGCCGTCGTCTGAGCCCTCGTCGTCGTCTTCCTCATGGTCCTCCCCATCATCGTCCTCCATGTCCTCGTCTTGGTCTCTTGCCTCGACTGTTGAACCGATTTCGGCGTCGTGGTCGGAGTTGTGGTCGATCTCGGTCCCCATGACGATATCATCATCAGCGGGGGGCTCGTCGTATTCTGCATCGCGTTCGGACATCATGACACTCTGCTGCAGCTCTTCCTCCATCAGCTGCGCATCCGCCATCATGATTGTTTTTGTTTTTTGAAGGTTCCGTACTCGTATGGGCTTGTTGTAGTCAAGGTCCCTCTGGATGAAAAGTTTGCTGCCACAAACACGGACACAACGCTCTCAGGCCTCGTCAAACGAAGAGCCCGGGTCATGCCAACAAGTTATGGATAAGGAACCCGTAATGGTTCATACCAGGCGCATGACGATCGCGTATCTTGTGTAAATGCTGAGTTCACGGGCAAAAGTCGTGAGGCAGAGGTAAAAAGTAATGTTGGCTGTGGCGCAAAGCGCAATGCATTGAAGGGAGGTTCCTGAGCTGGTCGCGACAGAGTGGGGCACCGAACGCGCAAAACACGGACTAAATTGAAGTCAAATGGATGATTTCGATGGTTTGGCGGGTATGGTGAGCAGTTAAACGCGTCAAGATCTTGGATATTCGTGGGTGTTAGGAAGAGAAGGTGGTTGAAAGCTAAATAATTCCGTCTGATCGTGACTTTCTCCTGAGGGTCGTTCGTTGCTGGCTGGCTTCTAACCGCAGGAGCACGGCAACCCCAACGCAGCGGCCCGGCTTTGAGCTTGCATCAATGCTTAGTCAGATGGCCCCACCTTGTCCGGCCATTGTGGTGCAGCTCGGGGACCAGGGGTGTCCTTGGGGAATTTTGGGGGCAGGTGCTGATCTCAGGCGGGGGTCAGAGCTTCAAGCACTGGAGGCATTTTTGTTGCCTGAGGCAGCAAACACTGGTCATCCAATTCGCCAATTCAAGCTTCCGGGCACCCAGCATCGCGATCAACCGCAACTCAATTGCAGCCAGCAGCTCGCCCATTTGGTTGCAGCTCGACACAAATCAACACACAACACCACACCTAGCGCGATACAGGGCTTTGCGTATGTTCGATTTCTTCTCGATCTTCCGACTCCAATGTTGTCCAACGTTCAGCTGTTGACCACTTACACCCCGACAGGCCGAGAAATCAAGCAAGATGCCCATTCCCTTCGAGACCCTGATTCCCTATGGAATCATTGTTGCTGTAAGACTGCCTAGCCGAAACCCTCCCGACGAAGTATCACGGTTATCTAGGAGATGGTCTGACATGCGGTCGATTGAATAGATGTTCGGTATTAGCGGTGGTGGTCTCTCTGCGGTCAGATACTGGCAGAACGGCGGAAAGAGAATGAGACGCTCTTGCGATCAATGGGACATGGTGAGTACATTCGATTTATCTGCCCAAGCCCGGCATTTTCAGGCTCTGGATGCTAACATTTTGGACAGCAAAGTAGGGACCCCGCGGAACAGACGAATGATGGACAGGCGAGGGACTATGCTAACAAATCAACACAGTGATGGAGCGTGATCGCAGACTCACAGGGTCTTTACGAGGGCAATCAGATGCACCAATTGCGCCGCCAGGTTTCGAGTTGAACAACCCATGGAAGGTATGCTTGCTCGTCAGAAAACGGCCCATGAAGCAGAGTTTTTGTACTGACAGTCTTCCAGGCCGAGAGACGTATAATCTAGAGAGCACGGCGGAGAGAAAGGAAGAGGGGCTTTTCCAAACCGCGTTTACTAGAAGAATAGAAGATGCGTCCGAGACGTTCGAGAGAAAGTTGTCTCTGCCACCCATCGGTGTGTTTCCACTGTATTAAATATGTTTATATCTGAATCTGTGGTCTGTTCTTGTTGAGCCCCTCCAGTAACATGCACGCCTGGCAAATATCTTGACTCGACATATAACCACAGCGCTTGCAGTTACCCAGGACCTGCCTCGTAATGGGCTTCGAGTTTTTGTTGGCATTTCTGAGCGGTAATGCCTTCTGGTTATCGGTTGCGCCATCCTTTCTTTGCGACACGGTCTTGGTGATATCAACCTCGAGCCCCTCAGAAGCTTCGTTCTCCCGGAGCTGCTTCTCCATGGCAGCCATTTCTCCTCCAGGAGCCCGACTATTTGTTGATCCACACCCGCCAATGTCATCCTCTACCGCGACAGGAGCAGTCGTCTTTTTCTCCTTACAGGTTCCGCCACAGGTGGACGAGCTCTCGCCTGGCACAAGTCTTGCCATGTCCTCTCCGCTGCGGACAATATCCAGGATAGCACTCGGACGTACTCTCTCAAGCTGCTTGATGAGACTCCTCGCACTCCCGCGAAAAGCCTCGGGACTGTAAATGCACTCTGTACTGAAGTAGTCGAGCTTCTTGTGATGTGCATAAAGGACAATCTCCTTTTCATAGGCGTATTTGAGGGGCTTGCTCCGCTTAACATCAGACTTGCTGTCCCCGGTCACAATACTCGTACTCCGCGAGAGGCGGGAAAGGTCTCCGCGCAAGAGGTTCATCAAGATCGTCTCGGCCACATCATCCGCGTTGTGTCCCGTCACGACATGCTTAATATCCAGCATTTTGGCGCCGCGGTCCAACGCCTGTCGTCGAAAAACCCCGCAATATGTGCAGTTGCCTTTTTTGCCGATGGTCTCGACTACCTGGTCCATCGTCCACCCGTATAGCTCGTCGTAACCCACCACCTTTAAGGGCATCTCATACTGGACTGCATTCCGCTTGACTGTCTCGAGTGAGTCGTCCCGGTACCCTTTGATTCCTTCGTCGATACTTAAGAGCACGAGATCCAGCCCGTAGTTGTGACGTTCGTTGAGGGTCTTGAGGACGGAGGCCAGCACCGTCGAATCTTTGCCCCCAGACGCTCCTATCGCGACCTTCTCTCCGGGGTAGAATAGTTTGGACGAAGTGATGGTGTGGTGTACCTCATCTTCAAAAATGGTTATGAAGCAGGTCTTGCACAGCTTGGCATGGTTCTTGGGTCGCTTGATGAGGGCACGCTCTGTTTTGCAGATTGCACAAAGTGATGGCGCCATATTCACGGATTCTGGAATGTCGCGGGGTTCTGATGGTGAACTTGACAGTGGGGAATTTTAAGCCGACGACCCTTTGGCTTTCACTTGAATCTCGGGTGCACTTTCATGAGTCAAATGCCATTTTGTCTGATGTGATGGTTTCACCGAGGGGCGTGAACTTAATGCGCGCTGCCACCTGCCAGACAAAAAAGCCCACCTGCAACACGCCTGTCCAGCTGCACCAGCCACTAGCCCTGAAAGCACAAAAGCTGCCCCACCTTTGCCCACTCCCGAAGTTCTTCCGACTGTACCCTACGCCAATCCACAACTCTTTTTTATTGTGGTACTCAAGAATTCCTTTCCAAATTTCCTTTGCACTCCGAGAGTCGACAGCCGGACCAGATTTCGACAACCGCCAAACAACAAAATGGTGAGTACCTGAACGAGTGCAACTGATCAAAGACGTCTCTAGACGCCCGATTGCAATGCTCTCGAATTTATTTTCTTGACATGCGTCGGTTTATTTCCGCTTGCTGGTTTCACGACCGCAGGTGATGAATTTGGCTGGAGTTTGGCTCGTGGGGATGGCGGAAACGCCTTTGAACCCGGCCTCTCCTTAGAGATCTCGAAGACCGAAGTCAATGTACACAAACATTTACTGATGTCTTCTTCTCAATGATAGCCTCCTAAGTCTGGAAAGAAGGCCGCCCCGGCCCCCTTCCCTCAGGGAAAGGCTGGCTCCAAGAAGCCCGCTAAGGTGAGCGAAAATTTCCCCAAGCCCCACGATGCGATTGTCCGCGATCCGCTAACATGCAGCAACCAGAACCCCCTCCTCGAGAAGCGGGCTCGCAACTTCGGTATCGGCCAGGACATCCAGCCCAAGCGCAACCTCTCGCGCATGGTGAAGTGGCCCGAGTATGTCCGTCTTCAACGCCAAAAGAAGATCCTCAACATGCGCCTGAAGGTCCCTCCTGCGATCGCACAGTTCCAGCAGGTCCTCGACAAGAACACCGCCGCCCAGGCCTTCAAGCTCCTCAACAAGTACCGCCCTGAGACCAAGGTCGAGAAGAAGGAGCGTCTCCTCAAGGAGGCGACCGCCATCAAGGAGGGCAAGAAGAAGGAGGACGTCTCCAAGAAGCCCTACGTCGTCAAGTACGGTCTCAACCACGTTGTCGGCCTGATCGAGAACAAGAAGGCTTCCCTCGTCCTCATCCCCAACGATGTCGACCCCATTGAGCTGGTTATCTTCCTCCCCGCTCTCTGCCGCAAGATGGGCGTTCCCTATGCCATCATCAAGGGCAAGGCCAGACTCGGCACTGTCGTCCACAAGAAGGTGAGAGACTCGCGCAGAATTTGCTTGAGAGACAGAAAGCTAACTAGGTCCAATAGACCGCTGCCGTCCTCGCCCTCACCGAGGTCCGCTCCGAGGACAAGAACGAGCTGTCCAAGCTCGTCTCTGCCGTCAAGGAGGGATACCTCGAGAAGAACGAGGATGCTCGCAAGCGCTGGGGTGGTGGTATCATGGGCGACAAGGCCCAGAAGCGCATCGAGAAGCGCAAGAAGGCTGTCGAGAACGCTCTCAAGATCTAAGCGGTCTACAACCAACACAACGAAAAAACGATGTGATGCATTAAAAACGGGGGAATTGGCGCGGTTTGCACTTTGGGACGGCGTACGGATCATATACCACTACCAGATCAGGGTAAAATATAAACCTTGCCTGCCTCCGCCACATGCGGATTGACTTTCCAATCTTGCATTTGAATGTATGTATCTGTAAGGGCCATTTGGGTTTCTGTTTCACGCGATGATAGCAGTGATGTTGTTTAATGGCACGGTAGCTCCTGGGAGGGGTTGTTTCTCCATGGTGATGTTACGAGCCTCGGCGTCGACAGCGGTCCAGACTCGGGCCATGTTACCTGCCTTGAGTTGATCAAAGGCTGGATTGATATTGTGCATTGAAGACACCCGCGCCGTTGGCACCTTGTGCTTGATGAGTTTCGGATAGGAAGGTGGGCAACTCCTGGTGAAGCATGCGACAGAAGTGAAAGATCGACGGCACAATCAGGGGCGGTTTCGCAATTGAGCCGGGGTCACGACCAGAGGAATTGATGCTTTGGTTTGGGGGTCCAGGGGCACTAGGATGTGATAATCAAATCCACGAGGCTGCAAACCCGTATTCTTTTGACCTGTCGTCGTTATGTTCGTGGTGGTATATTAAAGTACAAATTGTCAGTGCTAGACGTGAGGGGGCGGCGGTTCTCGCGTTACAAAACATGGTCACTTGAAGCTTTCTTACATAATTAGCGTAGAACTGACAGCTTGTAAACGGACGAATGGGGGTTCAGTGACACTCAATCCGGATACACCTGTCAGGTCAAGCTTGTCACCTTGGTCCATTTCCGAGGAGTGTCGGATATGCGAAGTTCTTCAGATTCTGTGAGGGCCGAGAAGCTAACAGCGAAAAGCTTCATCTTTACGAGCTTGTCTCCTTGCCTTATCGAGACGGGCAATTCTTTCCCATTCTCCCCAGATGGGAGTTGGCCGAATTCTCGAGATAAAGTGGGATACACGAGGACCCCCAATGCTCCGGCACCACCCTAGAGGAGTCCAAAGGGAAACCTCCAGGGCTTCCCCTCCTGTAGCGCAGCATCGTGACCCATGTCCCCCATGCTAAGACGCCCCCCCGGTTCTTAACCGGGCCTCGCGCTCAGACCTAAACTTGGCAGTTTTCGGGTTTCATCCGAGACAGCATCCCAAAGTTGAAGTCCATGTTGAGCAAACTGCATACAGTACAGCACGGGAATTCTGTCAACAGTCTCAACGCAGACAGGGACGAACTCCTCAACCACCCGGGGCTAGGGGGCCTGCTTGCATATTGTGCCCCTGGGACCAAGCAGAATTGTTTCGATCCAGGAGATGTGGATTGGATGCTCATTGGAGGGAGAGATGAGACTCGAAACATGGGGGGACAAGAACATCACCATAAGCAACATAATTCCGATACAATATATATCCGGATTGTCTTCCCTCTTGATGATCATTCCTTCTCTTTCTTCTTGGTCCATAGACAGGTTCTTGCTAGAAATCCCTAATTACCATATTAATTTTTCTTGGGTGCTGTCTTGGTATACTCTACACATTCCGTTGAGGCACTTATTTTCCCTCCGGCTCAAATATCAACATCGACGGCCAGTCAGATTCTCTCTCGATCGAGTCAATCGTCGGCCCCTACCGAAAAAAAGAGAACACAACACCACAAGACTCACACAGAACACCAAAAACCGTGGGGGAAACAGCCCACAAATCCACTTACACCAACCATACTACCCAAGTTGAGCCAAGCCTGGTAACTTGGCTGTGAACTCACCCAACCGGCATTGGACAAGGACTCGAATTTATTGCAGCACAGAGATTTTGTACAGCTCCGAAGAAAAACGGAATTGCTGATTTCTTTTGCATTCTCCGATCCATCGGAATTGCTGTCCTCCCCACCAACCCGCACCCCCGGTCCCATCAGCCAGAGATATCAAGCTGCTTCCGCCCCCCCCCTTGATCCGGTCTGACCGAACGAAGGCACCACCACCACCGACTATATAAGACGATAATCGGAACTAGAAAATCCCTCGCTCGTCTTTTTTATATCTTTTTGGTGTTTCCCACCTCTATCAAAACTTCTTTTGTCCGGATACCTACTTTGCTCGATATTTACGGAGCTTCTCTAATCATTTATTTACTTGCTTGAACACAACACCCCAATAAGTCCGTCACAATGGCTCAGCAACAAGGTACGTATTTACTTACTCGACATCCCCCCTTCCCCTTTCCCACCAGCAAATAAAAAACCATACTAACACGCCCCTCAACACACAAAGACACATTCCTCTACGCCCTCAGCTCAAACAACGCCTGGGCAGGGTACAAAGCGCACCAAAACCCACAATTCTTTCCAAAGCTAGCATCAGGCCAATCTCCCCAGATCCGTAAGCAAGCCTTTTCCCCTCCCCCAACAATCTACCTACCTCATCCTCTAACTGTGCCATGTGGTGTAACAGTATGGCTAGGCTGCTCCGACTCGCGCTGCCCAGAGACCACAATCCTAGGCCTGCAACCAGGCGACGTGTTCGTCCACCGCAACATAGCAAACATCATCTCCCCCACCGACATCAACACCTCCGCAGTAATCGAATACGCCGTCGCCCACCTCAAAGTGAAGCACGTAGTCCTGTGCGGACACACCTGCTGCGGCGGAGCCGTCGCCGCCCTCTCGGACACGCGCGTCGGCGGGGTCCTCGATACCTGGCTTACACCACTCAAAGCGGTACGCTTCCAGCATGAGGAGGAGTTGAGTGCTATCAAAGAGACTGCTGCGAGGGCGGTGAGGATCGCGGAGTTGAATGTCCAGGCTGGGGTGAATGTGCTGATGAGTAACGTTACTGTGCTGGAGGCGATTAAGGAGAGGGGGCTGGAGGTTCATGGGTGTTTGTTTGATATTGCCTGTGGAAGGATTAAAGATCTAGGCTTTGGGACGGGCAAGGGGCGGATTCCTGGCGTTGGGGGGGGAGAGGAGGTTGTTAGGGGGAGGCATGCGCAGTTGGTTTTTAGAGGGGGGGTTGCGGGGATGGCTGTTCAGTAGTAGACAGTGAGGTTTGGATAGGTATGGTGTTCATGGTTATGGTCACGGAGTTATTGGGATTTGGCTTGGTTTGTGAGTTATAGTACTTGCTGTCTTTGGGAAATTTTGGATATGAGTTTGGATACCTAGGTAGCAGGCAAGCATCTTGGTCAAGTTGAAACGAATACAAAATATTGTATTCTCATTTCCATAGTAGTTGAAACATGACAGCATGAGTATTCGGACAATCGGATTCTGAGTTCGCATGAGTGGCCAAGGCAAAAATGATGCCCTCGGCAGAGACTTGGACGAGCTACCCCTCCTCAACGGCTCAATGGTTCTCTTGTTGATATCATAGCGGGGAGGGCGGTTAGAAGCGGGGACTCTAGGGCTCATTTGCTAGGGGGCTCCCTGTATTGTATGAAACAGCATCTCCATAGATCAATTAATTGCTTCAAAAATGACATTAGGAATAGAAATGGCCAATTTACTCACACGAGCAGTGTCTTGCCTCTAGCTCTTGGATAGCAAGATAAAATTTGCTCTCCTGTTCATATTTGGTCTGAGAATTCATGTCTTGGTGACGCCATTTCGGCTTCCATCTCAGGTGATGCTATCGCCAAGACCACCTGCCCCCACCCCCTCAAAGCTTCGCTTGCTCGCCAAATGCTTGTCTCGAGTTTGGGCCGATCTGGAGCTCTTTCAGTGACCAGAGAGGAAAGGAATCAGCGGCGGACTCCACGCCGTTCATCTCTGCTTGATTCTTGACTTGTTGGCGGATACCGAGCTGACTGACCACGTGCTGACGTCCGTGATAACATCTTTCAATCACCTATGAGACCTGTACGGGCAGCCCGACTTGAGGGAGACACATTGATGCATATCTAGGGATTTCATCGACAACAACAGCTGATTCTTCATACAACTTTTTTGTTTTTGAGTCTTTTAGTTGTGAGGCCTCTCGATTGTAATTGCGACACGTTTTACACATATAAATGTCTCTTTGCCACCTTCCCCGGGAGATTCTTTCCGTCTTTGATCACTGAACCACGAACTGAAAAGCGGCTCCTTCCATAAATACAACATCTCCTGCTGCATGGGGCTTAATAAACACCATTAATCATCGTTTCGACTCACCAACCTGGATTTTTGAAGACCTCTTGTATAGTAGCAGCTTCACATACACAACCACCCTTCAATCAGGCAAGACCAAATACATATTGACTTGGTACCCTCGGTTCAATTTCGAGGCTACTTGACAGCTCTCGTTCGTCAATTGACAGCAAAACAGACTCAACAAGGAATTGAACTCGAGAGACGGTAAAAGGGACAAGCGACAAGATGACCCTCACGGTTCTCACAGACGATCAGATTCGCATCTTGCTGGAGAACCTCACTCAGGAAGACCTCATCTCATTTCGGGACGTCCTCAAGACGGCCCTCCACGAATACTCAACCGGCACCCAAAAAGATTCTGGCTGGAAGTCAATCCACCAACCAGAGCGGACGTCGATACACAATGATGCCCGCGGGACCAACACTTTGTTTATGCCCTCGGCCGGGCCGGATGGGTTAGGAATAAAAGGTGTGTTTCCCTCATTCACACCACATCTAAACGACAAAAAACTGACACTTCTCATCGCCAGTGGTCACACTCTCATCAGCCCAACACCAAGATGAGGCCAAGCATGAGGCACCTCCAATCGTCAAACCCACCGGCGCCATCACCCTCTTCTCCCCCCAAGGCACAGTCGTCGGCCTCCTCCACGCCAGCACGCTAACCGCCTTCCGCACCGCATTGGCCTCGGTCTGCCTGGTCTCTAAGAGAGCCCGCGTGCACACCCTGACCGTCTTCGGCTGCGGCGAGCAAGCGTACTGGCACATCCGCCTCGCCCTCCTCCTCCGGGGCTCCACCATCCGCACCGTAAACATCATCAACCGGCGCTTCAGCGACGCAGCCAAGGCCCTCCTCAAGCGGCTCTACGGCGTGCCTGCCTCGGTCAAAGCTAGGGAAGGATGGACCGACTGCGCGTTTGGCGTCTTGACCCAAGGGTACGGCGAGTACGAGCGACTTTTGACAGAGCAGGTTAGAGACGCCGATGTAATTTTTTGCTGTACGCCGTCTACCGAGCCGCTGTTTAGGCCGGCGATTCTGACCGAGCACGAGGGAAGGCAGAAGGGGCGGTTACTTGTAGCTATAGGGAGTTATACGCCTAGTATGCATGAGATTCCTGGTGAGGTGCTGCATCAGGCTGTCAAGAGGCATCATCTGGGGGGAATGTTTCATTTCAAGCATGCCATGGAGGGGGGTGTCGTTATTGTCGATACCTTGGATGGCTTGCAGGAGGCGGGGGAACTGATCGATGCGGGCTTGGAGCCGAATCAAGTTGTTGAGTATGCTTTTCTGTCTGTTGTTTTTTATTCAAGGCTGGGAAAAATACTGACGGTTCGATTGATACAGACTTGGAGAGCTGGTGATGATCAAAGTCGCTCATCACCAGCATGACGAGATGGCCGCTGGTACTGAAAGTCCCCTGCACTCTACAGACGATGTTGCGATTACCTCCGAGATGCTGGGAAAGTTTGACCTGGGTAGTACCTCGTCGGTCAACACGGCCGGAGAGACCAACAGCATCATGAGCGCTGCCAGTAGCAGCGGAAAGATGACTTCTTCGTCCATCTCGTCAGCCATGTCCACTGTATATGGCAGCAACAATGCCGATGACAACTCGTCAACGACCAGTATTGGCTCCGGTGCTGGTAGTCCCACTTCATCACCCAAGCGATCGAACAGCCTCAAGGCGTCACTTTTCCGCAGAAAGTCACATAAAAAGGAAGGTGTCCAGGACAATGGTGACGCCGACGGTCATGCGGGCTCAGAGCCCAAGCATCGTCCTGCACATCACAAGAGCAAGAGCAAAGAAAAGGTCAAGGAGAACGACAAGGAGAGCGAGGCTGATCGTCTTTCTAGGTGGCTGGCTAAGGGCAATGTCATTTACAAGAGCGTAGGGCTGGGCTTGATGGATTTGACGGTCGGTATGCACTTGGTCAAGTATGCGCAGGAACGGGGGGTTGGGACTACGGTTCCGGGCTTCTGAGAGGAGAAAATCTAGAGGGCCAGAAATGATGTTGAGGATGAGGAAATGGTATCATTGTGAAGGAAAAGGGCAGGGACATGAGCTCAGGATGGAAGCACAACACTAAGGTGGTCTGGAGATTTCGAGGCATAGACAAAATGACGGGACTTGACGATGCGGCCTGTGAGGGTTCTCAACATATTCATTTTGGTCGTTGCGACGTTTCATGGTTGTTGATATATGTGTATTTTATCATCGGTATGACAGGACATGGTTCTTTGGTAACGAAGCAATAGACGATATGATGAGATGACGAATAACTACAAAAGATATCTACCGAAGAGGCCTAAACATGAATATCGAAACTAGGTCATCAGTTGTTTATTCTCGACTACAAAACCTGTGATTTAGTCCATTACCTCACCTTGAGCTGTGATTTGCCTGCTCATGTTTGATGAGTGTCCGAGGGAATGGTAGGATTCGATATGTGGGGCTCAGGAATGTTGACGACTTCCCCATGAGCATTTCTTTCAACGACACTTGACAAACTCGTGGAGCTTTTGTCGCATGATTAAAAGGAAGCTGGGTTTCAGTCAAAAAGACAGTCAACGCCCACGATTATCCTTTGTCCAGAAGATTTCCCGTCATCGGGAATCAGTATCTGCCTTGGCCGGCCTTGCTGTGGTTCACCTCGGACTTGGACTTTGGATGTCAGTGACCGGCTAGGCAACAGGACACTTTTTTACCAGTCGGAGCAATTACAAAACGGCCTTGCATATTCCTTCGCATGAGATCCGAATTGGAGGTGAGCTTATTTCCTAAATGGGATTTTTTGATCATTTCCATCGACGTTTCTCGGCCATTTTATATGGAGGAAAGAAGACGGGATTCTGAAATTGCACCTCTCACACCGGGCTTTTTTTACGACAGTGGGACATGATTACGTGGTTTTGTCCTTGAAAATACAATGCTGACCTTATGGACATGTAGACATCGTGACATAATCCGTCAGACTCGAGGACAGAAGGTCCTGATTCCCAGAAAAACCTCACACTCCCATCTCAGTGTCTGAGAGGACCCCAGTACAAGTCCAAGAGCAGAAAGTTCGACAGCGACGAGAAACCAATTCATCCTCATCATCCAAAAACACATCAGGAGAAAGGCAAAATGAGTCCCTCCATTTCATCCATCTTGACCGCTCACAAGCTCCCTCTTCTCCTCCACGTCATAATAGAAACTGCCGCAGCGTTTACCTTCATATTCAAGCCGTCTCGTCAACTGCCGCCGTCATTATCATCAGCCAATCCAGACAAAACCTCGTCTCCTCCATCCCAGACCTCTTGTGCTGCTCAAACACAAACGCAAAGCTCAAGTTATGACTCGCATCTTTCGAGACGATTTATTCCCTCCTCTCCTTCACCGCCTCCATCATCGGATGGCATTGCGACGCCAACAAACGAGACAGACGTTGATGACGGAAAGACAAAGTCAGAAGCAACAACGGCAAGGAAAGAAGTCGACCTAATCCTTCTCAACTACGGCGGCCTCCTTTTGACAAGCAACTTGATCAGTCTTGTCTTTTTGGCCCGGCCGGTGTTTGACGACCTTGCTGGGCTGGTTAGTCTGTGTATGGCTAGTTATCATGTCTGGCCTGCTTGGCGGGCTTTGACGAGGATGAGGCTATATGCCGCCGCCGTGGAAAGGAACGCTGGGGGGACGGGAAATCAGAAGTTCCTGGGGGGGCCAGCTCTTCATTTGGTGATTCATTTGGGTTTATTGGGGGGATTGGTTTGGGCGGGAGTGTCTGTTTGATTCCACAGTACAGTACCATGAAAGGCTGGCATATGCAGAGACCTGGGTCCTGGAGAGGTGATGATATCCGAGCCTGAAAGGCTGAAAGGGACAAAAGGAGGTCTTGATGGCTACTAATGGTTAATATTTATCGTAATACTTGCTGTTGACTGGTGTAAGTACGGCGCAGGTTAGGTATATCTGTATGACTGAGGCGGCTTTACACAACTTGTGCGATCTGCCATACCCCTTTCTGTGAATACCGGTATAGCAGTGACCCATACTTGGTCGAATCTATTAGTGCTTATCGTATCTATTTATTTTTATTACAGAAAGGAGTGAAGAGCCTGCTTCTATGCTCCTTTACTGGATCTCTGCTTTTCATATAACTATATGGATGACATTGAATTTACAACTGTTAGTGACAGAAACCAAGACCCCCTATGTACATACATGTATTGTACATAGTGTACAACTAATCTTACTGTAGCACCCGGTTCCCCAGGCGCGTCCCGGGTATCGATAAGTTACCGCACCGTTACAGTTACCTGCCCCGCAATGATCCATCATCCATCATCCATCACGACCACGAGCTTGCTCACTTTCCCAACTGACACAGTCTTCCAACATCAATTACACTACCGAGCACAATACCGACACTAATTTAATCGAAGCCTCCCCTCGCTTCCTTTCCTTCCAGAACGGCAAGACAGACGACCAAACACAGCCAAAAAAGCCTCAGGCGCATCCCTCCAGCTCGGGCAACACATCAATACGTATCCGTGCCTACCTACCACGAGCTCCGAAACTCAAATACAGCCATCCATTCCCCGAGAACAAACACAACAAGAATGTCGATCATGGCCTCCTCCCAGCCCGCGCACCCGCACACACCGCCTCCCCCGCCGACGTTATTCCTCTTTGACAAAATCACCGCCTTCCTCAACACGCACCAGATCACTCCGATCAGGATCCTCGCCCTGTCGAACCCAAAAGGCGAACTGCTCGCGCATTCGACAGCCAACAAGATCCCAATCGCGGTAATCCGTCGACAATGCGCCGTGGCCGCTAGTCTTTTTCCGCCCGTCTTTGAGCCGCCGCCTCTTCAGACCGAAGCCGGGGCGGCGGTAGAGGAACCTGCTGTTGCTACCCCGTCACCACCACCACCAGCGCCACCTCCTCCTACTCTTGCGCCGCCGCCGGCTGCTGCCGGTAGTTCCTCACGACCGGGCTCGTCCATGTCGACTTCCACGCTTGGAGGGGGAGGGGGGAATAATGCGCAGGTGGTGACTGTGACGATTGATGACGGGAGTGTGGTTGTCATTCGCCGGATGCGTTGTGGGATGCTTTTTATTGCTACGGGGGAGGGGGCGCTGCTAGGAGGAGGGAAGAAGCAAACGAATACACAAGCAGCGGGGACGGGGACTGATGCAACGACTGGGTCTCAGCAGCAACAACTTCTTCCACAGGCGGCAGCAGAGGATGGTTCGGCAACAACAACAACAACATCATCAGAAGCGGCGGCCACCGCTGGGGGAATCGCGACGCTCACGGTGACGGATACAGATACGGCTGAAGGAGAATCATCATCGGGCGGAGCAGCAGCGAGTACAGCAGTAGCGGCGGCGGCTCCAACAGTACCACCATCAGGGCCAGGGCCGAATAAGAGAGATGTGGTGCTTTTACGACGACGGATCGAGGAGATTGCTCGGCTGCTCGATAGCCAGCTTAGTGCCATGTACGTGCCTGAGGAGGCAGTGGGTGTGTTTTCGTCGCCTTGTTCGCCTTATTATGGGCGACGGGATCCTCCATGGGCTACTACCTAGCTAGGTAGGTAGGTAGGTATCTAGTGGAGGGTACCATACTGATTTTCGTACGTACGGATACAAAAATACCAGGTATGCGGAATATGGTTATCGCTAGAGCACTAGAGCACTAGATAGAGCGTCTGTTTTGTTGGCTTGACTTGCCTGCTTTTTACTTGTTAAGGACGGACGGACGGACCTATACCCCTTGCCTTGTTTTGTTTAAGCCTCTGCTTTAAAATGGAAAGCACCAAAGACGAAGAAGAATTGTAATCAAAAAATGTTGGGATCTATGTACTCGGGTTATGTACGTCATGCTGTTTATTCACGTAGATTTAAAAGCCAAGGTACAACCAAAAAGAATCCATTCCGGATACTTGATGACGACGCCTGACTCCATTTTCATAACCAGTTGTTGCTGTTAGGGTAAATAACACATATCGTTATTTCGCTATATACAAAAAAGCATTTCATATCCAGACTCACCTACCTAGTCGGCAATTGCCAGCCAACTTACGCAGTCAGATCTTCCCTGAGATGATCGGTAGGATAACTAGGCGGCAGGTCCTCCTCCCTCGTGCCCCAGTCACTTTCCTCTTCGCCAACCTCGAGCTCCAACAGCCCGCCGTTGAGAAAGAAGTCATGCGTGATCCAGTTCTTGGTGTACGGCCGGCCATTGAGCCACGCTCGTTGGATGTATATCTTGCCGTTTCCTTTTCCCTTTCTTGGGATCTCGCCGCTTCCACTTCCGCTGCTGCTGCCTTCTTTGCTAGACTTTTGCTTTTCTTGCTGCTGCTGCTGTTGTTGTTCTTGTTTCTCCTGGTACTGAGGAAATATCCTCTTCTTCTCCTCTCCATCTCCCTCTTCTTTCTCGCCCGTCTTTTTCAGATCAAGCGTGATGGTATCATCATCTTGCACCACCTCTTTTTCTTTTTCGTCTCCCTTGGGAAACTCCTTCTCGTATTCCCCCCAAGCATCCTCCGTCTTCCAACTACTCGAGACCTGTTCCTCCTCTTTCTTAACCTCCCACTTCTGAACCCACTGCTGCTGCTGCTGCTGCTCCAAAAACCCAGCATCAAAGTTCCTCGTTCTAATAACGGCCCATTTATTCGTATTCCTCCCCTTCGCATCCCGAACCCGAAGTTTAACCTCCCTAAAGAACGGCGGCGTAACGAGGTAGACATCCTGCCCCGCAACAGGAAAGAACCCCATCGCGACAAAAGCCGAAAACGCGCCCATGGCACAATCGTCATTCCCCGGTATCCCATTCACGCTGGCGTTGAACTGGGAGGGGATATACCGATGGGCCCAGTACGAGCTCAGCGCCGGCCTGCCGGCGTAGTGAAACTGGAACGTCGGCAGGAACCCCTGCTCGTTGCCGAGATAACTGATCCCGCTCTCGTGGAAAAAGTTGAGCCTGCTTACGAACCCTGCCGGCCCGTCCATGAGGGATATCAGGGTGGACATGTCTTGCGGGACGAAAAAGGAGTAGAGCCAGGGGGAGCCTTCATATGTGTCGAGGCCTGTGTCGTAGTAGCACGAGTGCATGTTCTCAATTGGCGAGCAAGTGCGCGGGTTTTGGTGCTTGAACTTTCCGTCGGGGGTACGCGGTTGCATGAAGCCTTGAAAGTTGCTCTGCAGTATTTCTTCTTGATCGTTGGTTTGTAAAAAGATGTCGCGGCTGTGTGGGTTCCAGTAATTCCGCCAGTTTGAACCCCTGCGCGCATATTTGAGGATCTCGTTTACCGGACGACGGAGCTTTGTCGCGAGGAGAGAGATACAAAAGTCGTCATAGGCGTATTCCACGCCGCGAGAGATTGTGCGGCTGGCGGGGCCGGAGCCGTTTTGATTCGGGTTGTCGTCGTTGTAGGGGATGTAGCCCTTTTCATGCCATGAAGCGAGGTTGCCGCGGCCGTGCAAGCCCCAGTTGTCTGGCTCGATTTCGGCGTCGGAAACGACGGCTTCGTAGGCGGTTGTGTAGTTTATTGCGTTGGAAGGGGACCGGCCGAGACTTTTGAGAAATGCGTCTACCAGGACGATGTCGGCGTTTGAACCGCCTTGGGAGAAGCCTTTGCAGAAGGACATGCGGCAGTCGGGGAGTTTGCCTTCGAATCGGTAGATGTCTATTAGGGCGCGGACCATTTCTGTTTGGGCGTTTGGGTCGAGGATTGTCAGGAGGGGGTGTTGGGCTCTGAAGGAGTCCCATATGCAGTAGAAGCTGGAATTTGTTAGTAAATCTCTTCTTCTTTTCTGGTAATCATAATAACTTACGAATCATAATACGGCTCGCTCGAATTCCACAATGGATTCTCGCCCGTATAATTCTGCGGCGAGAGCATAGTCCTGTACAGACCCGACCAGAACGTTGTTTGGAGCTCTTCACTGACACCCGCAGCATCAACCTGGATCGCACCGCTCAGCTTTTCCCTCCAAGCATTTCTGGCTTCCTTCTCAACCCTCTGAAAGTCAAAATCCGGAACCTCCGTCTCGGCATTCTCACACGCCTGCTGTACGCTGATAAACGACAAGCCAACCCTCACCATTATCTCATCATCCACCGGTCGTTGAAAGTGAATCCACGCCCCCTCAGAGCCATACCCGGGCCCATCCAGAAACTTGACCGTCTCATTCACATCCTTGTTCGTAAAAGTCCCAGACTTCCTCACCTCGGCGCCCTTGAAATCCGCACAGAAATACGCGCTATACCTTCCCGACCCAAAGCTCGGCGCATACTCCCCTCGTCCCGCGACCCTAGGTACTCCTCCCTCAACTACATCAACGCGTATCCCACCTTCCGACCGACTCCCCGCCAAATCCGCCAAATCAACCAGCACAAGCGGACTATACCTGACCGGCTCATTACTCTTCCCCTTTTCCACATCCTCGTCATCCATCAACTTCACCTTGTCCGTGCCCGGAAACGAAAACCGATAAAGCGCAACATGCTGGGTAGCCGTCATCTCTGCTCGTACAGAATTGGTCAGGTTGATGCTAAAATACCCCGGCGAGGCAAATGTTGATCCTGGAACTCGCTTGATGGGTCGTTCATAGCCCGAGTATGTACACTGCGAAAAGTCGTCGTTTGGACAGCCTGGGTGGACAAAGATGGGGAACTGGCCCATCGATGGGTTCCCGCCCGTCCCGGAGTCGTGCATGTGCGAGAAGCCGAGGACGGGGTTGGAATCCGAGACGAAGCCTGCTGCGTTTTCGGCTGGGGAGAGCGTGTCTGCTACGGGCTTGGCCATTCCGTAGGGTAGGCTCGCGCCGGGGAATACATGGCCTATTTGGTACGTTAGTACGCTTGTTGGTATTGACTATGGAAAGGAGAGGAAAAAAACAAACCCCCATTGGCAGTCCCAATCAGGGGATCAATAAACTGCAGGATATCGGCTCCTCCATCGTGAGAAAGCCTTTCCCCGGGATGCCCATATCGTCCTGCAAACTCGGGAGAGAAGAGGAAAAAAGATGCTGTCTGGCCCAGCTGAGAGAGGTCTACCATCCGCGAGAAAGACCAGAAAACGCAGATGGAGAGTACGGCGACGGTGAGGACCCGTCTTCGTCGGGGTATGCCCATGCCCATGTTCATGCCGCCGCCGCCGCCGCTCCGGTAAAGCGAGTTAGCCGCGGCCGAGGCCTTTCGGTAGGGTGATGTTTCTAGCCGCCTCATTTTTGGGGTTCCGTTATGTCCAGACTCCCAGATATCAGACCGAGTGGTTAGACTGGCTACCTCTCACACTGACGATTCCCTGTGATTATCTGGCTCATGTTCGATCAGATGTGCCGTCTCATGGGAGTAAAGAAAGTAGAGTGGAAAGAATATGCTATATTCAATCACAGTATCCAATGTACATGAGATGAAGCATTCGAAGTGCTCACTCGGGAACAAAACAATGAGCAACTATGCATCGGTAGAATAGCAATTCGAAGGAAAACAGGTCAAAAGGAAACAAAAACAACTTGGGCCAGCAAGGTGTTCACATCTTGCCCGATCCTACTCTCTTAGCAACACATTCCAGTCAACCAGGTCCCAAGGGCCAGGTGTTAGCCCCGTAGCACCAGACTGAACAGACTCGCACTAGGAGGAAGCGAAAGCGCCAAGGAAAAGTGTCTCTGCTCGGAATAAGACTCCTCGAGGCCAGCCATCTGGGCGGGTCTGGAGCGAGCCATCAGCAATCTGTACGGAGTATGTACACTTGTACAGACATACTCGTTTCCACTTCTTGTCAGCAGGTGTTTTTAACCCTGACGAGTAGTACCAAAGGCGTAAAGAAAAGGTGTACGGGGTACTCGGTACGGAAAGAAAGAAACCGCCGACAAGTTCCATTGCCAAGAGATGCGAGGAATCAATATTGTAGATGCGCGTGTGAGACGGAAGAAGTGGTGGAAAAATTCAAAGAGAGCATGCGAGATGGAGATTGGAGAGAGGTGTTGTCGCCAAGATTATTTGCAATTGATCTGGAGGTGGCGTAATTTAGCTTCCCTTCCGGGGTGTTTGCGGGGGACGACGGGAGCAGTTTAGTGGACGGTGGAAGCACCGTGGTGGGCAGGGATTAGCTGAGATCGCGCTAACCCCCTAGGTCTGTAGGTCAAGGCTAGGGAAGGAAGGTGAGACATTTTGGTTCAACTTGATGATGCACTGGAACTGGCCGAGACTGTACAGTACAATACCGTCACGACTAAACATTACAGCTGAGAAGTGAGAACCGACAGAGTCAAAACTCAAAAGATTCATCCATCTCCTGAGCTCTCTTGCCTATCCTCGAAGTAACATACTGAGCCCTTCCTGCATCACGGCTATGGGTAACATTCGCTTCCCCACAAAATTCATCTAATCCATCATCAGCCATGGAACACACCCTCACGGCACATGACCAGCCAGTGTGAAGTATCAGGTCAGGGAGACAGGGACATCTCTAGTACCACAGAAGAGATGCCGTCTTTGCCGTGGAATAATATATTTACTCCCGAAGCCGGTACCGGGATTTCTCTCGATGCATATTATATACCTCTCTTGGATCGAATCGGGGAATTTCTATACAAAGCAAATCAAAATCTCTGAACTGGCCACTTATATCGATGTGCTATACCGGCACAAAGGCTACTCAAAATAAGGCGAGAGATTTATTGCCGTAGCGTTCCCCTCTCCTCTTCATGTCAACAAGAGGCACAGCGATATAATCAGCTGTACAAACTCATGAAACCCATGAGCAAAACCCACAACTAAGAATGATAAAGGGAGTTTTTAGTCATGGTTCCAAAAATGCAAAAAGCTTCAAGTTTCCTTGAAAAAGCCCACCAAAAGTTAAATGCCTGATCCGAGGCGGGCTCGATCCGCCGACCTTCAGTGTGTTAGACTGACGTGATAACCAACTACACCATCGGACCGAGTCAAGCCGCGAGGCTTGAGGCTTGTTGTTGACGTCTGGCTGGTTGTGGTGGATTTTTAAGGAATTTCTGGTATTTCTGGTTCGCTTGATCAAGGTGTGGCTTACACTACATATGGAGACGACAGTGGGTCTCGGTGGATGTGGGCTTGATATCAAATATCATTTGGTTCATGTTGGCAACGGATGAACATTGAGATGTGGTTGGTATCATGACTCGTTGCTGGGTCCTGGGACAACGTGAAAGGTTGTTTGTAAACAGTCGCAAAAAGGGGTATTTCCAGGAGGCCATCTGCACGTCGGAGAACCGCCATTCGCGTGCGCCGAGCGAGAGACCTTGGAAGAAGCTGGAATACGTAAGACAGAAAAAGTAATTGGCTTTGTAAACAGTCACGAACAGGGGCAAGTATGACCCAGTCTTTGTAGATCAATCGGCGGGTACTCGGCGACTTGTAAGGAAACATGAAGGCAAACTGACAAGACGATTGACAAAGACTGATATCGACCTAGATAACAAGGTCCAAAACCATGTAAAGACAGCAATACAGCAGATAGACGGCAATCCCAGGCCTTGAACCTTAATTACCTCCCTCCTTTTCACCCTCCTCCGAAGAAGACTCAAGAGCAATAATCTCCAATCCCCGCTCGGTCATCCTCACCGTGCTCCCATCCCAATCATCCAAATCACTATCCTCATAATACTCCTCCTCACCCTTCCTCTTCTGTCCCTTCATCGCAGCCGCCATGCCAGCCCTCATCCAACCCTCCTCGCCCGCCTCGGCCCTCAGGCTCTCAACCTTTCTCCAGCCACAACTGACCTCCCTCGCCCAGACATCATCCCACAAATCCTTATGCAGCGCTCCCTCCTCGGTCTTGCACCAAGCCAGATACTCAGGCCACGCAACAGCCAACAAATTCCCAGCCGCCCCCTTGACCTCTCGCTGAAAGCCAAGCAACATCTCCATGACTCTGCTCCTCAGGCCAGGGCTATACCCCGCGCCGACGTCGAGAAGAACCGAGAAAATATTGACATCCTTGTCTTCACATTCGTGCGGACAAGGCGGTCCGTCTGTCGAAGTCAGGTCGGGTAGATTACCCAGCGATCCTTTCTTCTTCCTGGGCGGATCGAATCGCAAATGGGAACATCCGCAAGAAGGGCATTCGTCACCGGGTGGGAGTTCCAGGTTGGTCATCATCTTGAACAAGATCCTGCCGAGATAATAAATCTCGGTCCCAGTATGATACGGTCGTTCTTCCTGTACACACACACACAATCCTCGAGTCAGCAATTTCCCCCACAGTCAATCAATCTGGAGTAAATAAAATAAAAAAGAACTTACTTTATCCACAGCCTTCAGACCCCCCTCGGTCAAGATCCTCTTCCTCGCCTCCCTCAAACCCGCCATATCTCCATCCCTCCCTTCTTCGTCCATTGCCAGCGGGTTAGGCGCAACAACCGGCCCCCGTCCATTCGCCACAGACGCGCTCACATACGCCTTGGAAAACCCCCCAAGCTTAACCCCCCCATAACTCTCCAACCCCCTAGGCTGACACAAGAATATATTCTCAGCCCGAATATCCCTGTGCAACACCGGCCACCAGTCTCGCTCCGGCTCACTCACCCGTCTAACTTTTTCACACCTCCCCCCATCCCTCTTCCCCCCATCCATCTCCAAAGGTTGGGCGCGAACAACAATCTCATCCCTCCTCCCCTCATGCAACCACTGCAGCGCCCTAAGCATACCAAGCAAAACAGTCCACACAAACCCCTCCGGCATAAACATATCCCGGGCCTTCAGGTGGGTAGTAGGCATAACCCCCTTCCCAGGTCTGAGCATAAACTCAGCCAGCGTGCCCCCATCACACCAGTCCCACAGGACGATATTACTCTTCTCCTGCGGCACAAGCCCAAACGACTGGCCGGCAGCACTAAACGGCCAATGAACAATCGTCGCATGCAAACTAACCAGGTTCTCGTGGTTAAGCAGATTAAGCAGGGCTTTGCTCAAGCCGCTGCGGGCATTGAGCGCGGCTAGTTTTGCTGTTTCCGAGGTTGCGGCGTCGGAGGCGCGGAGGATTGTGCCGAGGAATATTTCGCCGTCTAGCACGCGCCGGACGAGGACTGCGTTGGTGGTGTGCGGGAGGAATTCTTCGAGGACGTACGCTGGTTTCTTGGCCGCCGCCGCGGATTTATGATTGCTGGGTTTCTTCTTCATCTTGGGGGGGTTGTTGCTGACATGGATTGCGGGTGATGAGGAGGAGGCCATTTTGAGACTATCACTCAAGTTGTTTGAGTTATTGAACTGGTGGTGGGTGGTGGAAGGCTGGCTGTCTTGGGGATTTGCAATATTGGACAAGAGGTTCAAGTTTGAGGTAGCTACCTAGCTAGTCTATTTGATGGGTTGGTGGTGGTTGGAATGGGAGTGCACATTCCCTTCGGTTTCTTTGTCCCGGTTGAAGGAAGCCGCATTCACACATTTCATCGGTTTCTGCACAAAGAACTCTGAGCTCGGGTGAATGACGTTGAATGAAATTGTTTGTCCCAATCCGTCGATGCTAGTCTGGTAATAATAAGAAAAAAAGCGGCTTCCTTTTGTGGACGGCACCATCTCTGTTTACTCCCACCTCGGGCTGACAAGACCGGTGACGAGTGTTTACCTACCATCATATTATACACCTTGTTGATGTAAGCACACAAACTTGTACCAGTCCATCCAAAATACGCTGCTCGGTTGATGGCAGCTTGCATGGTAGAATCGTCCGATTATCATCTACAAGAGATCAGTTCAAAGACCATTAGACGCCAGACATAAGTTCTAGAGCTAATAGTATATCTTCGTATCCCCTGACCTACTCTCATGCAACCTTTCTGAACTTGTTACGCGCTCGTTATCCGCCGCTCATAATCACCTCATCTTTTGTCTTTTCAAGGTTTGTTTTATCATCAAACTGCTGTGAAGCATGTGGCTCTCTAGGTACCTGGTACGGGGGCAGCTGAGTTTTACTCAACTCTAGCACAAAATAAAGGCTCTAGCCGTGCCGCGGATACCCAACAGGAAGGTTCAACTGACCACGCGGCCATCGGCTTCAACTCATTCCGAGAAAGTCAATCACTGCTCCACCCCACAGACTCTTATATTCTCCAGAAATTGCAGACCAAGCTCCCTCCCTTCTCTTCTACTCAACACACCAAGCAGCAGACAGGCTCTAACATACTTCTATTCATTCAAGCCGAGTGACCATTGGAACGTTATACACCCTTCTATCAGACAACAGACCCGCAGAAATGCGGTATATATCTCCAGAGAACCTCTTCCGAGACCACGTGTGCTGGCTCTGTTGGCGCGGAATACATGATATCATGACAAACCGCCGCCAATCGCTCTGCCGAGTCATCTTTTTCTGGCAAGCCTACAACTCAGTCTCAGTATCGGGGATAGGTTACAAACTCCATGTCGATGGACCGTGCGGGTCCTTGGTCGTTCCCAGGCGACAAGAGGGGGATGCTCTCAGAATGAAGATAATCCCAAATCGCCCCATCCAAGATCCCCGGTCCCCAGCTGATCAAGCAGAATGGGCTTTCAGCGTCCACGCAGACTGTTGGGACGTGGTAGGATGCAGTACTGACAATATCGAGGCATTTGCATTGACATGGTGTCACGCTCTTGTTTCCATCAACTGGGAATTTAACAGGGTTTGGCTTATGGAGTCACTACGAGATCACCGGCATCTCAAGACCATGCTTCTGAACCCCCCCAGAGACGGAGGCACAATGGAGCAGAGCTCTCCCGGCTTCTGGGAACTCTCGGACCTCCAGGCTCTGGTAGACGCACTTGAGCCAGATATCCTCCTCTCAGGGAGAGACAGACTCCCGCTCGAGAGATTCGACATCTACCCACAGCTTCACAAGAGTGCAACTCTCCTCGGACCATACACAGATCTGTCAAGGAGAGAAATGAGAAGAAGAGATATATTCTCCACCTTACCCGAAGAGATGTTGCAGCAAATATTCCAATACACACAAACCGCCGACCTGCTCAAGCTCCAGCTCGCCTCGAGGACAGTGGCGTGTGTTTCTCGCGTCGAGACCCTGCCTCAGCGCTTCTGGTTCAGTCGGTTCAGTCCCGGGTTTGAGCTCGGTGTAGCGCTGCCTTCAACATATCCTACATGTAGATTTCCGGACTTTCCGGACTGGAGGGGGATGTATTTCTTAATCAGGCGTGCATTGAGACGTCCAGAGGCTGGTGGCATGGGCAGAGGGCTGTCTTATGTGCTTGAGAGGCTGATGCGTCGGAAGTACTGGGCGAGCAGGTTTGCGCCAGTTTTGGAGCTTCATTCCAAGACTCATGGGTCCCGATCAGCCAAGTTGCTCGGTGAGCCGTTTTCATGGCCTTTTCCGGGGCAGACTCTCAGGCCGACTTCTGCTGAGCATGATTTGGGGCTTGAGTGGTTCAAATTAAGGCAGATGCCAACGGGAAGCGTTATCGGCGCGCAGTTCACAAGACCCGATGGGAAAGTACGTCTTAATTTCACTGTCTCCACGGATATCACGACTTGGCCGATGGAAGGTATTGGCATCTCGACGGTCTGTTTGGCAGGGCAGGTTTACATCTCTGGTCTTCGGTTCATTTACAAGGACGGGGGCGGCGAGCTGGCGATTGGGTATATTTCTGGCCACTCGGAGACGGTCATACGAATTTACCCAGGAGAGCGGTTTTGTGGGTTTGACGTTTGCGCTGATAATGATGGTATTCGGGCACTGTCTGTTGTCGTCCGTTGTAAGCATTCAAAGTATATTGGCTTGAAGTGGATCGGACACGGAGAGGCGGAGATGGCCACGAGCCTCTGCGTTTCAGTCTGGATTCCGATGTGTCCGACGAGGCATCAACAGCGAGTGGCTGCGAGTTTTGATGTAAGTGTCACTGTGAAATGCATTCTATTTTGGCCCCCTTACTCACGGATTTTACATGATAGCACTTTCGAATGATTGCACTTGGTGTCAACCCGGGGGAACGGATAGGTCCTGCTCGTCGGATGCCGAGACACTGGAGGGAATGATTCAAGTTCACAGCAGCGCAGGTCTCGAGTTAAACTGCTCAAAAAGTTTGGTTTCATGTTGGCTGGGGTTTTGGGTGATGTCTTTTACACTTGTTCCCGTTGTTGATACGCCTTATCGACACATGAATGTCGCATATGTGAATCTAGCAATGGAAACTGAATACAAAAGTAGTCCAGCCTGGGATGGCACAAAAGTGTGTCTGGGCTTGACTGGTAGGCTAGACTGATAGAACGTGAATATTTGTGTACTTGGACACCGCCGCATTCACAAGCAAGCCGAGGGACATGTAATTTCAGGTTCATCCCACATCAAATCAGGTATTCATTCATCAGAGTCATCGCAAGTAATTTATTATCAAGTAAATTTCTGTGTGTTTTATGCTGTCGCAAGCCCACGCGGCAACATATCCTCAACTGAAATTCCACAGTCAGATACAGTACCATACATAGTCCACGAATCCTCAGAGTAATCCTCAGTAAGCAAGTATTTATAATACCCACCTGGGGAAGGCATGCTTCTTCCTACCTACTATGGTCTGTTAGTCAAGGTAGTGAGTGTTATCAAGCCCCCGTGCAGCAAAACCCAGCTTCAAGCTACCTAGTATGCGCTGTGCTTCTGTCCAATTCCATTTCACTGTCCGTCCGTCCGAATGATACCATCTCTTGCCTGTTCGTGTTGTGTTTGTCATATCGTCCCTCTGCTCTGGTGTCCTCCACGTGTGTTCGAGTCCAATGTCAGGTATTTCCAGTCCCTTGCGCAGACCCCCGACGTTCAACATGAATCCAGCACTGTCCATGCAGACCCTCATCCATTTCCTTCTCCATGCCATCTTCCAGTCCTCCTTGCCGGCTGGGTGAAAAAGTGACCGAGACCAGAACTTCAGTATCCCTCCCCCTCGCCGTAGAAATCTAATCCAACAAAGAAGTCTAAGAAGCATCGAGTCATCTATCCACAGACGAAAATATGTATGTGTGTGTCTAATATACACGTTACCGAAATGTGATTCTCACGAGCCATTGAAATAATTAAAAAAAAGGAAAAAAAGAACAATGGGCTTCTCTTTTCCAAGCTTCCTTTTTATATATATTTGTCATGTATTATCCGGTTGTAGTATGTAAAGGTATGCATGCAGTTGAGCTGTTCATCCAAGATCGTACAGGTGGCGAAAAAAAAAGAGAAGAGTGGAAAAAAGAAAGAAAAAAGGCGCCAGAGTGTTGTCTATGGTGAGAACACTCCAGCTCCAATTAAGATGATGATATGTATGATTCGGCCGTGAGATTGAAAAAGAGGTCCCCTTCAGTGGAGATGATGGGTCCAAGGAGTTTTGAACCGAATCGTCGTCGTCATCAGGTATGTATCGCACATCAATGCTTTAGGCAAAAGCACCGACAACCGACATGGCGATGGCTGCACGGGAGAAAAGAGAGTCATCGTTAGCATTCATATCCGATTGCTTGAGTCGAGTACCAGTCCAGTCGACTTACCTCCGAGAAGAACAAAGAAGAAAGCGAGCTTCTTGTCCTTGGACGTCAGGGTCCGGTTTGCCTCCTCAGACAAAAAGTCTTCAGCCAACAAGTCGACCATGGAGGCGTAGAGAAGAAGGCCAGAGGAACTGCAGTGCACACGATGTGTTAGCGCAACCTAGATTTCTCATTCATGAAGCGGGGGAAAAAAACAAACAAACAAACTTACATGGCATTAAAAACACCAACAATAATCAGGCCAAAGGCACTGTCGGGGTCATATTGTCCCTGGAGCGCAAGTCCAAGAGCCTGTCCAATGGGGGCGGTAGTTCCAAAGGCGACAACCAGAACCCACGGGCGAATGCTGCCCTGCTTGTAGGGAACAGCGGCAATACGCGAGCCCAGACCCAGACCCTCAAACATCTGATGGAACAGGATGGCCACGAGCAGGACGATAAACCCATCAATCGTAATACTGACAGTCATGCCGACAAACACGGAATGGAACAAGATACCGCCCTCGAGAAGCGTAATGTTCATGGCCATCTTCTTGTAAACGGCGGGATCGACCGGCTGGCCCGTCTCGACGTCGATGTAGGGCGAGTCAATGAGTGGTGCTTGTGCTGCTTGAGGAATCATGCTCTGGTGCTTGTTGTTGTTGATGGGTGCGGCGGATCCACCGCTGGAGGCCTTGATCATGTTGACAATCTCGAGACGCTGGCGGACGTACTGCTCGTAAAAGACGATGAACCAGGGCGGCATCTCGGAGCGGGGCTCGAGTTGGTTTCCGTCGGCAAAGGGATCGCCGTAGGGGTCGCCGCCGTAGGGATCAGCTCGGACGCCTTCGTCGTACATCTTTTGCGCAATCTTCTTCTCGTACTGGATATCTTCCGTCTCGAAATCGACGTCGCGAGTGTACCTAGGAGGACGCTGCGGCGCCGCGGCGGGGCCATGCTGGTGGTGAGAATGGCCATGGGGACCATGCGCTCCTCCGTGGTTCAGGTTCATAGGACCGCTCTCAAACCCAGTCGGTCCACCGTGCGAATGACCTCCAGTCTTTCCGTTCAGCCACATCTCGACGACAAAAAGAGCAAACATGGCAATCATCATGATCAGTCCAGGAGTGGCCGGGTAGATGTCGGTGAAGAGATCGGGCAGGCACGGGTCGGTCAAGCTACCAAAGGCCGTGGGGAGGAGATGCACGAAGGCGGTGGCAATCAGGACGCCGGTACCGAAATGCTTGCAGCAGAAAAAGACCTTGGCCGGCACCTTGATCCATTTCACCTTCTTTGCCATGACGGGAAACCCAGCACCGAGAATCGAAAAGATCAAGACCAAGACTGTGTGGCACCAGTACTGTCTGTCAGTGGAATTCCCGAGGCCGCATCTCAAAAGGTGAGGCTCAACTTACACAAGGCCAAAACATGAAGCGGGAGATCGTATTCCTCTGCCTCCTCACCGGGCTCCAGCTTCTTTCCACATGCCGGCTTCCCACCGGCAGCTTCCAAAATGTTGGTAGCAGCTGACACGGGCGTCGAGGACACCAGCGTTGGCAACGCCGTCGGTATCGCGGTCGGGAACGCCGCCGCAAAGGTACCAGTAATACTCGCCATGGTCTACAGGCAGAGCCGAGACTCCAGGTCTCACTCCTCCGAATAATCGTTAAAAGAAAGTATATTCAATAAGAGCTGGCCTGCAGCTGTGGGAACCGGAGGACAAAGGAAACAACAGCGACAGTTGCCAAGAAGGGAAGACGGGGAATTAAAAGGGAACGAGGATGAGTAACAAGAAGTCTAGAAGAAAAGGTCCACCAGGGATAACCACACAAAAATACTATAGAGAAAAAAAAAAAGAAACCCCCAAAGTGTGTAGAGAAGGGAAGAGAAAACGAAAGCCAAGAAAAAAGAGAAATACCAAGAAAAAAAGTTTGGCTTTGAAGAGGCAAAGCAGGGCAGGGGAGAGCCGTCTTTCTTTAATATGCATGAATCTTGTCTTGGGTCGTCCCGACGATCCATCTCAGGTCTAAGCAAGATGAACCGGCGCGAGTCGTGGACCCCGTCGTCCCCGGTCTCCTTGGCTCCCCGTGTTTGACAGCGTCCTCATCAGGGATATGTCTTGGAACTGGTCTCGATGGCAAGGGGAAAGATGGGAAAACACTGGCATTATCGAGACGATCTCCATCGTCAAAGAAAACGACCAAGTCTTGCCGGTCTTTGTGATATTCTTGGCCGTTGCTCATATCAGCAGCCGTGACAACTCGCCCTTCTGTTCATCATTGCCATTCCCAACCTCAGCGATTGACCACTTGGCGCCTACGTAGTACCGTTGCTGATCTGATGCAATCTAGCATCTGGATCAAAACCAAAACCCCGGCACGCCAAGTGGTGATACGTACGCCAGCTCGGGGCACCAGCTCACCAGGATCAAGTCGTGGCTCAAATAGGCTCTTGGGCTAGTTTCTTCCACGGTGACGATGGCATTCACCTAAGCCAGTTCCAGAAGGCTGATAACAAGGGCCTTGCCTCGTCACATAGCGTGCGTCCATCAGCTTTGTGCGTGCGGTAACAAAAAGAAAAAGGCTCCAGTTACGAAAGTAGAGCTGAGGCATGGGTTTCCTTGGCAAGGCAAGACCCGAAACAAGACTTGTTCTATTCCTTTTCCATCGTACACACCATTCTCGGCACCTCGTCCGGGCCAGCCTGCCGCGAGTATCCCTGAAGACACTCGTGCCTCCCACCTGACCTGCTCTGAGGTCTCGAATACCGACAGCTCCACCGGTTGAACACTTGTAAACAATGGTGAAGGGGACCTCTGTCGACTTGACCCCCGTGGAGCAACGTCGAGAAGCAAGATGTTTTGGCACTGCCACGATGAACGGAAACGAAAACAAGCTTACTTACACTACCACCTTACCTTATCTCTGAACCCGTTCAACCTCCTGGTTGAGTCTCATAAAACTTCCGCACGGTGGTGTTGGTGCTTGTAGTGTAGCGGTTGTAGTCGCTTGGGCCGGGGTTCCTCATCGGGAAAAGGACAAGGCTGCTTTGGTGCATGTCGCAACTCGAACGGGGAATTTGTCATGGATGAAACAGGCTCCACCATCCTGTGGCAGCAGATTTGTGGGGAATCCTTCCCTGGACCCCTGTCCGCCGATTCGGAAGCTTTGCCGTTGAGGTCGAATTTGGCAAGTTTAGCCTCGATGGCACAGTTTGGCACGTCTAGACTTGCTGTCGGTAGTTGAGCGGCGTCGAGATTACCCTATTGGGCCATGGTCCCGCCGAGTGTGGTGCCAGGTAGGATCTGGCCCAAATGCTTGTTTGTCCTCGAGGCCGAGAAGCTAAAGCCCAGATAAGCATTTTCTCCAGGCCAAGCTCAACTCGACAACGCCACCGTGACTGCTTCCTTCTTTGGAGCACGCATTCTGTTCCACCTACGATATGTCCGTCATCGAGAAAAGGTATGACTGCTCGCTCCGCCAGTAGTCACTCGCAACACCAGCCTGATGCCGTCCCATATCGAGCACAGGACCTTGATCCTGGTTGTCGTTGTCGAATACACGGAATATTTCAAAGGCATTGCTGGTATAGGTAGGGATATCGAAAGAGTCGCAAAAGGTTCGAGGGAATGGTAAAACGAGAGCTGGCTTGGCATCTTGGCATACAAGGACTGGCCATGGTCTTTATATGGCGTCTTTTCCAATGTTTCTCTCCTGTAACCGCTTCACGCCGGTAAAGTCGAGCTCAGGTGCGCATCCTTGTCCATGGTGCCGCACTCGATGTCCGCGGCTCTGCCACCTCCCGTCCCCATCCTAAACTGCTAGTCGAAACATCCTAGCAGCCAAATTGCGGAGTATGGTCGCTTTGACCCTCCTTGTATCATCCAACGTCCATCTCTTGCGTTGTGAGGTGCAAACCTCCAAAGCTTCGATTACACGATGCTACCTGCGAGGTTCGAGCCCGCGGCACAAACGGTAGTCGGCACGGCGCCAAGCCAGATAACCTGCATCACATATAAACCATCGTACAGAAACAGTCAAGCTTCCCACCACCATTGCTAGTGTTGTGGCTTTTCACTTTGAAGCAAAAAAATGTGATGGGGAGTACGGCCTAGATGTAGCCGCACGGTGCTCTTTCCAGGGCACCAGTGAAGGGCGCACCATTACGTACCGAGATGTGATCAATCGAGTGCAAGTCTAGCCGGTGACCTGCAGCTGTCATACGGGGTTGTCAACCCCTTGAAGTTTGACGGCGAACCATGGCCATCCGAGGCAGGTCGATGCGGACTAGAGTGCCATTTGGTAAGGAGGCCACCGACAAAGTGTGGTCGGTCGACTATCCAAACTCCTCTATAATAATGCTGCTGTCCGTTGTGATCGCTCGACAATTCTTGCCTACTATTCCCACACGTTTGTTCTGAGGCCTGGTTGCTGGCAACGTTCGACGCATAAACGCCAATACTCAGACCCGCAGTTCCAATGGCAACCCACAACTCTTCGGACGCTCCTGTCCCAGCAGGTATGTTGACTGTTGGAAACATGCATGTTTCGACTCTTTCTTCAGGGCAGTCCTGGCCTTGCTAGAGTTGAACAACACCCAGTGACTGACTTATATCACTAGGCAATACTGCTCAGGATGCAAATGTCGCGCCGGCCGTGACAGCTGGTACTGGGCGGGACCCGGTCCCTGTCGAGGATCTCGTCTCTGGCCAGACAACATCATCGCAGTTCAGCAGCTACAACCCAGAAGATCCCTTGGGCTACGGGCAACACAAGAGAGAAAACATCAGCAAAAAGCAGATGAAGATTGACCACCCGGAAGGCAACAAGACAAAACTCAAAAAGTACTACACTCGGCAGAACAAGTTGATCGATCAGTTTCTGGGCGCCGAAGATGAGGAGCAGAAACAAATCGAGGATGATATTCGGTTCAAACCGAGAATCAAGTTTGCCGTCCGGGCGTCTTTTATCGTCAACTTTTGTTTGTTTATCATCCAGATGTACGCCGCCATCTCGACGGGATCGCTCTCGGTTTGTCGCTCCAAGTCCAGAACGAGATTATGCACATGTTGCTAACGGGGTGCCAGCTTTTTGCAACTGCGGCCGATGCCTTTATGGATCTCGTGTCGTCCTTTGTGATGCTTGTCACGTCCATCCTGGCGAACCGGCCGAGTGTGTACAAGTACCCTGTCGGCCGCAAGAGAATTGAAACAATCGGCATCATCCTTTTCTGTGCCTTGATGACGACTGTTGCTATCCAACTCATCGTAAGTCGACGAGCTCCATAAGAACTGTTGGAGAAGAGACTGACGCAACCAATCAGATTGAGTCGGTGCGAAGCATTGCTGGGGGAGGCCACAATGAGGCGTCAGAGCTTCACATCATCCCCATTGTCTTTGTCTGCATTGCAAGTGAGTACTGCCCAAGGGGAACCCAGCTTCAAGCTCCAGAGTCGTATGCTAACAAAGGCTTCTCCAGTCTTTGCCAAGGGCTCGCTTATGCTTTACTGCTTCCACTACCGCCGGTTCCCATCGGTCCATGTGTTTTTCATCGACCACCGCAACGACATTGCCGTCAACATCTTTGGTCTGGTCATGTCGATCGTGGGAGACAAGTTTGTGTGGTATCTCGACCCGATCGGTGCCATCCTCATCGCGCTCCTCATTCTGTTCTCGTGGGCTTCCAACGCCTTTGAGCAGGTGTGGTTGCTCGTGGGCAAGGCGGCACCCAAGAACTACATCTCCAAGCTCGTGTACATGACCATGACGCACGACGACAGGATCCAAAAGATCGACACGTGCCGGGCGTATCATGCTGGCCAGCATTACTATGTCGAGATTGACATTGTCATGGACGAGGACCTGCCGCTCAAGGTGACGCACGATGTCGGCCAGACCCTGCAGCGGAAGCTCGAGGGCCTCGCTGATGTCGAGAGAGCCTTTGTCCACGTCGACTACGACCATGACCATGATCCTCACGAGGAGCACAAGCCCTTGTACAAGAAGAAGGGGCCCAAGACCGAGAAGCCCAAGAAGTCTATCAAGGACATTTTGATGAGGAGGAAGCCCGAGATTGAGAAGGCGGCGGCGGCAGTTGAGGTGAGCGAGGTGCCAACTGGGGGTGTCAGGGAATCGCCACAGTCAACGTGAAGAGACTCTTCATAGGTTGTGGCCGAGACAACAGTGTCGACCTGGTCCCTGTAATTGTTTATTGTTTTATTTTTGTATATTAGAAGCCCAGTGCGGCAAAGACTCAAAGACCTGCGGTTGACTGTTATGATAAAAAGTCGAGTAATGAAGGCAACAAGCGTATTCTTCTTCTCAAGAAAGAATGGTAACCATGTGTGTGATGAGTCGTTCGGTGAGTGGCTGCCGATTTTCAACAAGATGAGGATCGAGAAAAATTAAGATGCTGAGTCGGCCTTTTAGAAATGGAAAAGAGATACTCAAAACGGAATGTCGCATGGTGAATGTCTGTTTGCGCTCACGGCAGTCGCAATATGACCGACCGGTGTGAGGCCATTTTCAAAGCTCCTTCCGTCGTGTTCATGTCGCTGTGCAAGGGTGAGAAGTCTGCTCATTGAGGGAAGGAGCTTGGCGGTGCTGGACTACGTAACCCTAACCCTGGGCTTTGCTCTCGGCCCATGCACCTCGGCCGAGTGGGACGATCCGGGCCGGTTCACAAGCTGCCAGTGTGACCTCGATCGACAGTGGGCTGACTTTTTAGTGGAGACCACCGCAACAAGAGCTTCATCCGCCCTTTCCCGTCCGCCAAAAATCCAGAACCTCGAAATCTGGACTCGACTTTTGCGGCTTGCCATTGAGGGCACCAACACATTGCCATGGGGCCCTTTCAACTTGGGTTGCGCAGAATTGCTGCACAATTACCTCGAAGGTCTCTTTTTTGCGGCCAATGTCTTCAGCAAAAAGTTGCGCCGCCTCCATCCGAGATTGTGAAGCTCGCCAGGTCTTCACTGCTCTCCAGGAGCTATGCGACAGCTAAACCGCAGCCCCCTTCCAGTGTCCTGAAGCGCAGGATGGCAACGGCGGCAACCACTGCACCCACTACACCCAAGGCTACCTCTGAAACGGAAACCAAAAGCTCCTCAAAATCTTCTTTCCCCGAAACTGACGACAAGGTTGTTGGTTACTGGCTTCTGGGCAGCGCGGTGAGCGTCTTCGGTATCGTTGTCTGGGGCGGTTTGACAAGATTGACCGAGTCTGGGTGCGTTCCTCTAGCTGCATGTTCCATCACGGATGGTTGATGGGAAGCTGACCATTTACCGGACAGACTGAGCATCACAGAATGGAAGCCCGTCACCGGATCCCTCCCTCCCATGTCGGACGCGGACTGGCAATCCGAATTCGACAAGTACCGCGCCTCGCCTGAGTTCCAGATGATCAACTCGCACATGAACCTGTCGGAATTCAAAAAGATTTACTTTATGGAATGGTCGCATCGTCTTTGGGGTCGCTTTATTGGTCTCTCGTTTGTCCTCCCGACCGTCTACTTTATTGCCCGCCGCCGTGTCAGGCTCCGCACTGCTGGCACTCTGGTTGGCATATCGGCTCTCATAGGCTTCCAGGGCTTCATTGGCTGGTGGATGGTCAAGTCCGGACTGAAGGATGATCTCTTTGCACCCGGCTCTCACCCGCGTGTCAGCCAGTACCGTCTGGCTGCGCACCTGGCTACCGCTTTCGTCTGCTATTCTTGGATGCTCCTCGCAGGTCTCAAGGTTCTCCGCACCCACAAGGCTCTCCGCGACCCAGAGGCTGCAGCCAAGGCGATTGCCGCCCTCTCGTCGCCAAAGCTTCAGGTACTCCGCCGGTCTGTCCTCGGCCTCACCGCCCTCATCTTCACGACTGTCCTCTCGGGTGCCCTGGTTGCAGGGCTTGACGCGGGGCTGATATATAATGAGTTTCCCAAGATGGGCAACGGCTACATGCCGCCCCAGTCGGAACTCTGGGACAAGTTCTACTGCCGCAAGGAAGACGGCTCTGACCTCTGGTGGCGCAATATGCTCGAGAACCCCTCTCTTGTCCAACTCGACCACCGTATCTTGGCCATGACTACCTTTACGGCTGTTCTTGCCTTGTTTGCATACAGCAGAACAGGTCGAATGAAGGCAGTCATTCCCAAGGATGTGCAAAAGGGTGTTCTCGGGCTCGTCCATCTCGTGTCTCTGCAGCTCACGCTTGGATTGACCACTCTCCTCTACATGGTTCCCGTTCCGCTGGCTGCGGCTCACCAGGCTGGTGCCCTCGCGCTCTTGACCGGGGTGCTGGTGCTGGGCCAACGTCTCCGCATCCCCAGGAGCACATTACTTTTGATTCAGAAGCGACTCAAGACCAAAGTCTAAGAGACGTCGCGACAGGGATGCGTGGTCTATGTAAGAATATCGACATGTCTGAGATATACCCATCAAGTTGTACAATATTTTCTGTTGTCTACAAGGAATGCAATTCAGCTCCGTCCCATGACCAGAGCCTTTCACTCGATTCAGCCGCCTTGGTTCGCACAACGCTCGTCTGGTTACACTGATACTATCGAGGCTTGTTCCTCCGCGGACAGTCCCAAGCTTACCGACAACGTACTCACATGCTGCGGCTAACCGCCTTGCTTGAGGTTAAACAAATATTATTCTGGCTGTCCAGGTCTTGGTAAGCTTGTGCGAGCTCAGGATAGCTCCGGTAGCATATCAGGGTTGAGAAGATGTTCTTCGACACGAGGTTGATCAAGGATCCCTCAGTTCCACTGAAACTTTCCGTGCAACACGCCAATGGGGAGGACTCTTTGACTGACATCTTGGGTGATTTCACTATTCCGTCCGGGCCCGCATATGGAAATCCAACATTCGGCTGAGTGTTGGTTACACTTTTATGCATGAGAATTTGCTGATCTCATATTCCCGACCAGTGTCCTCTGCGACAAGCGATACGGTGCTTTCAGGGTAGGACAACCAGTACCCTGAAATCTGCGCCTCCCCGGCTCAAGTCATACGAGCTGAAATCTGGAGGGGGATTGCCATGACTCGAGGCATGGCAATTGGACCCTGACTGCACCTACCGGCATCGATTTGTCTCACCCCGGGTTGTTTGGCTCTCAGGTTGCTATTTGAGGAAAGCAAGAGCGGGGAAGGGCAGCATGTATCCGTAATGGACTCCTCCTGGGTACAATGTGCTGCCTGTTAGCACTACAAACGGTCCGTGTATCTTGCCAGTCACTGTGGAAGCAAAGCACTGTCATGAAGTTGTCCCGGAGGTACTCCGTGGCTTTGGATCGGCCCCCAACCGCGACCCGACATGGCGGCACAGACAGATATTAGCAAGGACCCCCTTGCCCCGGCTGTTGACCCCAACCCGGACCCGGAAAGGATCCCGGCGTGTCCCCGCCTGTGGTTCTGTTGGCTCCCGCTCATCAATGTCGATGCTGATAATTTTGAGCGACCCTGTCTGAGCACTGGGGGTCTACTCTGCCCATGCCCTTCTTTTCAAAATAAGGAATGCAAGGTTATATGTCACAGAGTCATGCTCCAAGGCAAGCAGGAAGCGACAGGATTACCCGACTTCATTGGCTGGCGTCATAGATTATACATCCCCTCGGGAAGACCCCAATGCCAAGATGAGTGGCAGCAGCACACGATGCAGCAAGGACAAGCGAGTTTTTAGTCTGTATCCAAGACGGAGCGTCTGATAGGCCCCAGTGGTGCCCCAGCGGCCACGACCCCTTTGGTAGGTTTCTCCAGACTGGCCCGGTGGGGTCCTCGATGGAGCGAGTGGACTGATCTCGATCCCGTACAAAAGGATACTTTCTTCGTCCCGTGCACTCTCCATGGGCGAACCTTTGGCGTTTTTAGTCACCGAGGATACATTCAACCAACATTCGGGGCGAATTTAGTTGAGTCTCCAGACTGCTAACTCGGCGGGCGTAATATCGGCATCATCAACATCAGACAATTCCACAGTAAGTGTTTTGAGACATTTTGTTCCGTTTCCCCTCGTTGCTTTCTTTGTTCGCCTTTCCTGCACAACCGACGGCAGAGTGTCCGCTGCACCACTTCAATACCATATGGGACGAGAGACCTGAAGTGGCAGCTGTCAAACTATAGTCTTTCCGTCCTTATATAATGCACGCCACCTCGAACGTCACACTGCGTTAAGCTGAGGGTGGCTCAGGGTTCCTGGTTACGCCTCATGATATGGCTGGACATGCTGTTCGGTGGATGACGACGACTCTTCAAGGGACTATTACCCATTGCCGCTGGTACCAGTGTACCAACTATCAGACCCCTAAACAGAGGCTGCTGCCGAGATGCCACCCGCCGACCACGGTGAGACATCTCAACAATGGAACCAGCCAGCACGGCTTTCACTCTCTTGACCCCAATCCCTAAGGCCGTTCTAGACCGAGTTACATGAATCATGCGAATTTTACCCCAATCAACACGTTACCCATGGATGCTGCCTTTCGTCCTGTCATCACCCTGTTCCTCCACTGTTTCTGTCTTTCCACCAAGCATCTCTTCCCGTATGAATTGACTCGAAAATATCGGGATTTCTGCAACATATGCACTAGCTGCTCGGTTGCCTCGTCCTATCCTGGCGAGCAAACACGGAGTCAAGTCGCGGAAGGGGGGAGGCGGTGATGATGTTGACGGACCCGGATGCAATATTCTGCATAGCCCCAGTGATACTCACGCCTGGTTGGTGGGACGCCCCTGCAAGCCAGTCGGATAATCACTATACAAACTATAAACATTTACAAAAATGTAAGCCGTCACTTTCTCTCAAAGTCTACAGACAATCATCGTCTTGCTGGACAGGGTCCGCCGCCACGCTCTCCTCGTACCCCATAGTCTCCGCCAGTTTGCCTTTGACTACACAATCTTACCACCATGTGGGATGCGGACCATCGCGGTGATGGTCGATGACGCCTTGCACTAGAACTAGGCCGGGGGCCGGCCGGGTGCTTCTTCGGTTGGGGTGGAAGGATGGCGACGAGCATGCAATTGCGCGAATCTTGTCCCCTTCCGAGAAAACTTTCCCTTCGTATCCGGACTTTTCATGTGCTGCGTTGTGAAGGCACACGTACATATGAAGGGGGACCTTCCTGCACTTTTCTTTTTCCACTTCAGCGGCCTTTTCCTTTTTTGACTATTATCTACCAAATATTCCCTTTTTAGAGGCGGATATAACAATGATTGCCGGGATTTCTAGACTAACTCAAATTGTGTCTCAAGCCCCTCTTTTTATACGCACGAAAGCAACGCCGACTACCAGCGCCGCTACGGGCAATATATCTTTATCCTGCTCGTCCCTCATCTCACTGGTATAACACCGGGAAAGCAAACAAACACAAATTTTCGCAAAGGGGGAGGATATTAGTCTTCAATGTTTTTTCCTTGACTAGTCGACGTACTATGAGCCACTGCTGTTACTAGACAGTCTACCCGTTATTGTGCTGTTGTTAGACAGCTTGTGCTCATACCGGTTCTGGGTCGACTTTTTATTTTTTCAACATCTTTATCAACTACTCAACGAGGAGAGTAGTATCACCTGGTTTCGAGACCAGTCCTGGCACGGATTTCGTCCTCATTTACCTCCTCTTTTTCATCCCATCTTGCTGTTGGTTCTCTTACTCTACCAGGGGAAGGAAACCAAGTCAACACGAGGAACGCGAGCAAAGGTCAACTTGGACTACCACCTCGGAGAAGAAGAGACAGCTCGAAAGACAACCTACCAACTCGTCTTGACGGGATTGGCGAGATTTCGATATCTCATTGCCTGTCATCACGAAAACAAAAGCGGCTTTTTTTTTTCTTTTTGCTCACTGAAGCAAAGATCACTGGATCACAACACACCATCCGCTATTACGAAATTATCTCCGACTCGGAATTTGGGAACCACCATTCGGAACACAAGCGCCTGAAACATACGAAAACCTTTCTTACCTATCAAAAGAAGCACCGCGCCCAATCAGGACACACTACTTGTTCTACACACCGGTTGGTTTCACACTCCCAAAACATACCTAAAGGAAGAAAAAGAAAAAAAAAAAGAAAGGCAACAAAATGTGCTTCCAAATCGACAACATATTTGCCTGCGGCCACCGGGGTTTTGCCAAATACGACTATTGCGTCAACTTTGGCAAGACGTGCTACGGCGCGGGGGGAAACCACCAGGACAGACCGGTCCAGGAGATTTGCCGCGACTGTCAGATGCGCAAGCTCGATCCGAACCCGAATGCGAGGCTGAATGATCCGTACCGGCAGAAGGCTGCTGCGAGTGCGAGTAACGCTAGTACGCCGAATTCGTCGCGTCGTTGAATTTGTTTGCTGGGGTTGGGGTTGTGCAGTTTCAAGCTTGAGTATAGTAATTCGGGATTTATGAGTAAGTGATTGGTTTGTGGTGATGGATGGATGGATGGATGGATGGATGGGGTTGTGAAAGAAGTGATGGTTTGAACTGAAGATTTGGGATCGTGGGAAGGCATGATGGGATATTTTCGGAGATTTGACTGGATTTGACTGGATTTGAGGGTCAGATGAGATGAAATTATGGGGGATGTCTGAGTGCGGATAGATGAGAAGGTGTGCAAAAGCTAATGGTGGGCGAGGCATGACAGGCGTGGAGTTATGATTTATGGCCTAGCGACCTTGACCCCTTTTCTAGAAGGATGGCATTTTGGGATGAATGGTTGGTTGCGTCTGGCTCGCTGTAGATGATGGTCCGTGGATGGATCTGAGGACCAGTCAGTCTGTTGAGTCGGGATGGGCGGATACTGGGGATTCGAGGTTGTCCTGGCCTGGATGGGTGAGTTTCCTCTCTTATTGCAGCAGCTTCAAGGATTAGAGGTTGAGCGTAAGCAAGGATCATATCATTGGGAGGAGTCGATTTCCTTATATACCCACGGAGAGGAGATACTGGAGGAGGACGGCTGTTTTTACTGTAGCAGTGGCGGCGGGGGTTTTTTTTTGTTCCACTTGACATTGGTCAGTGGACTCTGGTGCACGGCATAGGTGGCTGGTGTGTCTTTACTGGGGGCGGTTGTTTCGTTGCTATTTGATATATACCACGCTGTGCTTATGTTTATAGAACATTTGATGATGGGGATGGATGGCATTGGTGGCGTTACCGTTATCTTGAGCTAATAGTACTGTCGATTTGTTCACCGGTTACTACCAAGTGGCACATGACCACTACTACAAGGCCTTGTGATATCCAATCCATGCGACTGAGGCTTTTCAACCCCCAGCTTCAGGACCTCCCGATACCTATGGGTACGGTAGTACGTGGTAATGTAATTACGAACTTTCTCTTCTTCTTATGACGGTAAGGAGGTACCGATGTTTGTACCTACATGCTGCTAGCAGCCCCTAGGTACTCAGTTGCCTCGCCAACTGCAGCTTTTAGTTTGCTCTCGTAAGCCAAAAAAGGGGGCCTTGTTAGATTACATGCACGTACTGTACTGTATGTATATGACGACTTGTCAGCAACGAACAACAACCAGACAGTCCCTCACATAAGGTACGCTATTCAGAGGACAAGCCTGCTTTTTCTTACATGTTTTATTCTGTCAAAGCTTTGGACATCTAATCACCTGGACCTTACCCAAGCAGTTCTCTAATGTGGGTTACTTAACTTTGTTGAGAAAAAGGAAGGGAAAAATAAAAAGATACGACACTGAGGATTCCCAAGTCGTCACATGCACCGACCTGAGTATAGTATAGTCTGGTACTAATTCGGCAGAAGTTCACCTCTGCTGCTTACCTTGGAAGAGAGATCGGACGGGATCCCGGGGGTTGTTTTTATCCCTCCAACGATGTGCTTATTATAGGGTCGTATGTGCTGGTTGTTGTCGAACGGGACTGGGGTCTAACTATCCCGGCACTCCCGGAATATGTCGGCGTCAAGTATTTCTTGCCTTGGAAGGTGTATGGTTGGTTTTTTTGTACAGGTATTCGAGATGTTCCACATGGGACTTTCCGGTTCTTGCTCTTGGGGACGAAATTGTTTTTATTTCAAGGAGGAGGAGGGGGCTAGGTATCCATCCCGGTTTGGATTCCAGGTTCTTTTAGGGAAGCGTCTTGTTGGGTTTAGATATATAAATTTATACCTGCTTAGGCCCAGTCTTGTCAGTTTTTCTTTTTACGGGATATCTCTTCATTGTTCTAGTAAAATGGGCGCCAGATATTCCCAGCACACATAGACAGGCGTCGTCATATTCTCATAAAGGCGTGTTGTTTCGTTTTACACACACAACCTTATTGAGATCTGGGTAATGCGTTACGACTGCTCTCATAAGACATGGTTTTGACAGCAGTGATGTGCTGGCCTTGGAAATTTCATGGCTCTCTCGTGCCAATGGGCTGGTTGATCACAACTGGAGGACCCTATGGGGATGGCGTGTGTACGATTGATCGGACGGGCGAGAAGCTGGGCTCATGAATAATGCTACCTCGTTCCTGGTGGCTGTGTGAATCATTGCGTGCTCACAAGGTGCTGGGCGTGTGTGGTCTCTTCTCTCGGCCAATGTTCAGATGAAATCGTTATAAATGATGGTCTGGAACAGTTCATCACCTCTGGTTCAAAATTAGGTTGTTTATGATGATGAGCTGTTAGCGATAAAAGATGAGACTGCAGTTCGACTATGGATCATTGTGTATGGAAGTCGGTTGACGCGTATGGAAGTCGGTTGAGGTGCCTGTCTGTCGTGGGGCCCAGAGTCTGACACTTGGGTTGGTGAATCACAGATACTGTCCATACGAACAATAAGGGGCTGAATAAAGGAGGATGAATCGCAATATCCAATATTCGCCTTGCATCTTCCTCTAAGCAAGAGGAGAGCGATGAATCGACCGCCCATACTGAACAAGTATAAATAGGTTTCCCTTTCTTGTGTGTTTGTTCTTCCCCTTTTGTCCTTCAAGCTCTTTCTATTCTCTATCCTCTTCGAGCTTTTTTCGGCCCAAAAGGTGTGTAAGATATCCCAAGTCAAACCAGATCCTTCACGTTATATGAACGTCTAACTAACATACTTAATACAAGACAAGCAAGCTCTCCTCCTACACAAACCGCAACTTGATAATTGGCAGGTTCAGAGCTGTCGATTAAGGCCCCAGCCACTGAACGTGTCCACGACCAAGCCATTCCCATAGCCACAAAGCAAGTCACGATGTGCTATGATGGCTACATAGAGGCTTTCTTTAAATGCAAAGATGATATGAAGCCAGCGAGATGCTGGATTACTAAAATGCGCATGGCGGCTGAGTTAGCCCGTCCGGGCACCACATTGGATCACTTGACACGATGGTACTGCCTACCACCTGCAATGAGCACCAAGTTGGATAGTAACTACTTCCCAACAGTAGAAGTAGACGAGTTTTGTCCCGAGCACGCGATAAAGGAAAGAAATCGGGAGATTGCCCAGAAGAGAGCTGCTAAGGAAGCGGCCCAGGCAAATGAAATAACGAACATGAAGGCTGCTGAGGAAGATGCCAAGAAGAAGAAGGCTGAGAAGGACGCCAAGAAGAAAGCTTCCGGACAGGGTCAGGGACAGGTCCCTCAATTCCCGTCAAATGGTCCGTCCGGAGGCGGCTACGGAGGTGGATATGGTGGTGGACAGCACAAAGGACACAAAAAGGGACAGAATCAAGGACATGGCAAGAGCAACAAGAGTTGAGGAGAACTGAAGTACCGTCATTGACCGGAGGAGCATGGGTACATGTGGTTACATGTCTAAAAAGCGCTTTTCTTTTCTGAACCTGAATGTCCGGAGTTCTTGCCCAGGAATCACGTCATTGTTATTGTTGAGCTGTCAGATTTCTTTGGGACGCTCTTGTTGGGCTCTTGTTTTGCGCTGTTTATTCCCCGAGGAACAACGAAGGGGGAAATTTATTTATTGATAAACCGAGGAGCGATGAGTCCTTCCTATCTTCTTGCGATGGTTTTTTCTTACATACTTCTTATATTTGTTGCCTGGTTATTGGCAACTCGCGGTGCCCTTTTCTCTTCCAGTCCGCTTTGGGGGTACGACTGCCATCATAGCTATGCTTGGATAGGTACCTCTGACAACCTCGAGACAGGCCATGTTAATTCACGATGAATTCTTGTGCTATGATGACCACTTCAGGCTTTGTACCTGCGCAGAAATAACAACACTCCAAGCAAGCGTCAAGGAAACAACAGGAAATGGCAAACATCTGCCGTCACTTGACGACGTAGAAATGTTTGCCTCTCTCGTGTCTGGTGCTACCCACCTTCACGGCTCAATGTATTCTGGATATCCAACGGGCCGCCATTCTCTGTATTGTATGTCCCGAATGATCAAACATCACACCTGTCACCTGCCACCGGATGCCACCTCCATCGTCAATAGACCCAACATCAAGCTATCGTGGACCAACTTCTTTCTGCGACAGCCAACATATGGTGGTTTTCTGATCTAGCCTCACCTAGACAAGGAGTTTGACGCATCTTGTGACTCTGCGGACGCTATACTATGGGCATGTATAAAGAGAAGGCCTCCGCTGCGGAGCTGAGTGATGTCGGGCTGCCTTTGAAGGCATACGTCAACTGTGTAGAAGTTAGCCCCAACATGGACCACGAGGTGCGAAACAATGAGCGGGAAGACTTGATCTGAAAGGAGGAATGGGGAATGAGGAAGGAGGAGATGGGTCCAAACCTGAAGAATAAGGCCCAATGCTTCGGCCTGGAAAAGTATAAATCGGGGCCATGTTCGATCCCTTCTGCTCTCGTATTCAGCACAGCAGCCTCATCACTACCGCTGACCAGTTGTACTACAATTCCAACCAGGCAAGTAATAATCCTCCCAACATCAGGTTATTGATATGAATTCAGGTCGGGAGCTAATAGATACCCATCCTACAGAAGCACCCAGTTCTCCTGATATACCGCCAAACTTCCCACCAACAAACTTCCCACCAAAAAAATCGAAGATGTGCCGTGACATGTACGAGACGCCGGACTGCGGACACCCTATACTTGTCAAAAACGACTGGTGCAGCGAGCTTGGCAAAACCTGTTTCGGCGCGAAGCCGCAAGACGCAGTATATACGCGGACATCGGGTGTTTGCGGTCTTTGCAAGGCTAAATTGACCCCGGCGGGCCAGCAGGGTATGGAGGCAAAGAAGGACTATGAGAAGAAGTAGCTGTCCTCACATGATCTGGGTACTCGCCGCTTCACTCGGTATGCCGTCGAGGTGGCTTCTGACCTAGAGGGACATGGCGATTTACAACATCACGTATTGCGCGGGTCTCGATCTCCTATCTTTCGTGGATGAGGATGCTGGATGTCTATCCGAGAAGAGGAACTACAGGGATAGAGTCGACGCTCTGGGACTGGGATCGGTCTATATATATACAGGGTGACAGTCTGCTTTGTGCCTGTATAGAGTGCCAGAGTTGGAGCTGAGAGCATACCTAATATAATTTCGAGTCTTTTCATGTAAATTATGTCGAACAGGTCTTTATCGTGTTTAACTGAACTGCGGCTGACGGTGGTGAGGCATGCAACAGACGCTGGGAGTTGATCGATACAGAAACCCCCATACCCTGGACATCTTTTGCGGATTTGGAGGTATATCTGTGACAAGGAGCAAGAATCCAAATGACACTGACATCTTGTCCGTGACTTGAACAGATGAATCGCGGTCCTGAGCTGGGACATGAGCGGCTGAGCTTGGGGTCGATGGATCACAGTATCCGATGTTCGAAATGAGCTCCCTTTGAACCTGGACGTTGATGAATCAGACCGTCTGATGTTCGAGTGAGTTCCTCCCAGGCCATACGAGAAGAGTGACGAGACCTCCCACAACGTCCGGCTATAAATTACTCGAGTCTCCCGGGCCCCAGCAGAATTACTTCCCCTTTTCTTGCTCTTCGGTAGCACCCTCGTCTGTTTATACACCGCAAGTCAGCCCAGCTACCAAGTATCCATCATACTGATTTATATCCATCCCCGTCGACATCTCATTAAAGCCTTTCTGAACAGACCATTCAGCAATACTGTCACGACCATAACCTAATTACCGATAAACAAATCGAGCATATATATACCAATACCGCATATTGCACACCGGTTATCAACAAGCAGTGCACCCAACGAATTCCATCATACCTTATCCGCCCACTCTCATCAGACATCAAGCCCACACCAAAAATCAGTCGCCGATATGTGCACGTACACGTACGGGGAGAACAGCTGCGGACACCTCCAAAGCGAGCCTTCTTGGGAGAAATGTTCCAAATATTCAAGGTACAGGAAGGCTTGTGATGGTCGCATAACCAAGGAAACCGAGAAGCGCCCCGGCAAATGCCCCAAGTGCGAGTATGCCGACGGCATCAACCAGCTCTTCAGACAGGCTACGAAGAACATCACGTTCTATGAAGAGGAGGCCGAGAAGGCTAAGGACAAGGCCAAAAGCGCTCAAGAGTACTTCGAGAGGGTTGCGAATGAGGCCCAACGCGCCGAAAAGGCCGCCACAGATGCTAGAAATAGCGTTCCCGAGGCTGAAACGCTTTTGGAGAATGCTAAGGCGGAGGCTGCCCATGTAAAGGCGAAGCAAAGAAGCGCTGCGGAGGACGTCAACCGTGCTACGGAGGAGACCAGGCGCCTTACGGAGGACATCAACCGTGTTACGGAGGAGGTCAAGCGCGCCAAACAATATATGGCCTCCTCAAATGCTAAAGCTGCAGCAGCTTCAAGTTCCAGGAAGGGAAAGAGAGGAAAGAAAGAAGAGAGAGAAGAAAAGCCAAGGGTAAAATATAGTTCGGGCGGACTAGGCGACCAGGCGGGCCGCACTCACCAAGGGTCTGGTACTCGAGCTTAGGATGACGATGACCGGGTCGGGGGTCTAATTTTCCTTTTTTCTTTTCCTTTTTTTCCTTTTTTCCTTTTTTCCTTTTTTCTTTTTTTTTCCCTTTTTCTTTTTTTTTACCTTTTTTTTTTTTTTTTGGGCTTGGTGTTGGATGTATTTGGATTATGGTACTTTTACTTGGTTGATTGGTTCCTCTATAACTTGGTGACATGGCGCGCAGTGGCTTCTTGTTTATTTTTTTTAATTCATTTATTCATCGAGTCTTTTGGGTGAGGTTTGAGCTTAGCTGGGGTGCTCGTCGGTACTGATATTCGGGTTATGTGAATGGGATAATTATGATGGGGGATGGTAATTATTTGAGTATCTGATTCATTAGTACCACTGTATAGATAGGAAAATTTTGATCATGGCGTTGACTTTTTACTCTGGGTTTCTTGGGACGAAGATGGTCTTGATCAATTATGTTCTGTCGTTGTTTGTGAAAAAGGGGTAAGTTAACGTTAATGTATTTTGTTGTCTCAGCAGCCAGCTGTCAGCCGCTGCACCAGTCTTCAGCAGCTGCAGCCATGCCAAGCTTTCTGTACTAATCACATCACGTGAGCGCGCGATGATTAATTCAACACGAACCGTAAAGGCAATCAATCGGCGTACGGCGTAATTACGAGCCTGCATGAAAGGGGGGCTAACTCTTTCCATCCATCACGATGCTGCACTCCGGTGACAAAACCTGATTTATTTTACCTTCATCGTGTCGAATCCCATTGCGCTCATTTTCCGCAAATGATTTCGGCACACGATGGTCGGCCGAAAACGAAGTGCGCCCGGCAGTGGTGGTGAGAGCAGTCGGCGTACGACCCGTGCAAGTGCGTCATCGCAGAGCTCACCCTTGGCGCCGTCGTCCACCTCCCGGAGGACCCGTGCATCCAGGACAGCGGGCCCTCAAAATGGACCACCGGACATTTACCGTGAAATGATTCAGGAGTCCAGGAGGGCCAGTGCCGTTGCTCCTGCTCCAACGCCTCAAAATGGTGAACCTTCATCTGAACCGCCCCTGAAACGGAGGAGACCGGGGGAAAGGCCACCGCCAAAGGTTGCTGAACCAAAAAAAGCCAACGAGTCTGAATCACAGGAGCTGGTCAACTCTACTACCTCCAAGCTGAACATTACGGATAAAAATACCAAGAATGAGAAACGATTTTTGCCACATGGTGAAGATGACGAGGACGACGACGACATCGAGTTTGAGGATGTGGTCATACCGGCCCCAACCATCCAGACCATGATCCAAGAATCAGACGACGAAGATGACGACAATATCATATTTGAAGATGTGGATATCGACGCAGGCGGTCCGTCCGCACAGATGGACGACGACCAGCCCTTGGAACTCAACCTGACAGCCCAAAAGGCTATTATGAATCCGCGTCGCACAGTTGACAGACAGAAAGCCATCAGCAACGAGGAGAAGAGACGCCGTGTTGAGATACACAAGGCGCATCTCCTCTGCCTCCTATCTCATGTCGAGCGGAGGAACCGATGGTGCAACGACGGTGAAGTCCAGGCTGCTCTACGGCCCCTGTTAACAGACAAGATGATGAGAGCTCTCCACCCACGGACCAACCAGCCCCAGTTCGGCCGGTCTGAAGCCCTAAAAGCCGGTATCCAAGAAGCAAGGACTATGTTCAATATAAAATTCACCATCACGGAGCGTGGTCTAAAGCGGTCCCTCTGGGCTGAAGATGCCGAGCTCCTGAAAGACTACCAACTACCCGAGGACATTGAATCAGTCCACGAAAAGTCCGATTTTCTCGAAGCAGCAAGATCTCTCTCAGGATCCCGCGACGTCGGGGCCCAGTTATTCTGCGCCCTGCTCCGATCCGCTGGCCTCGAAGCCCGTCTAGTCTGTTCCCTCCAGCCATTACCCTGCGTGCCAGGAGGAGGTCCGCCCATGCCCAAACCAAAGACCAGCAAAAGCACCCCATCCAAGCCCTCCCAGTCAGAAATCTACGCAGCAGCGTTAGCCCAACATGAGAGCAAACAAGAACGCTCCTTTTCCTCCCCACGAAGCAGACTAGGCCACCCAAACGCAACAGCATATCAGGTCCCAACCATCGAACCATCTCCCTCCTCATCCTCTCAACCACCCAAAGCCAAGAAGATAAGAGGGGAATCGTCCTACCCAATCTACTGGATAGAAATCCTAGACGAAGCATACCAAAAGTACAACCCTGTCGATCCCCTCGTAACATGCACACAATGGCGCCCAAAGGCCCTCGAACCACCCGCCACCATCCCCGGCGAAAAGATACTAAACAGCATGACCTACGTAATCGCTTTTGGCTCTGACTCCTCCGCAAAGGACGTCACCCGTCGATACGTAAAAGCCTACAACTCCAAAACCAAGCGTTCCCGAATAGACGGACCTATCGCCAGCCGGATTAATTCCTCTATCCATGGTCTAGTCCCAATGATGACTGGCGAGAAGTGGTGGCGCAAGGCACTGCGACGGTACAACCCGCTGCGATTCCGCGAGCCAACACCGCTGGAACAGATCGAGGCGAATGAATTAGCTGCCTATGAAACAAAAGAACCTATGCCGAGGAACGTTGCTGATTTCAAGGATCATCCTGTTTATGCGCTTGAAAGACATTTACGCCGGAGTGAAGTTTTAGTCAAGGGCGCGCAATACACGGGGACTGTATCGGCTGGTAAATCGGGGGGTTTGGAAAAGATTTATAGGCGAAAGGATGTTCGACTTGCAAGGTCGAGGGATAAATGGTTTCGTCTTGGGAGGTTGGTTAGAGACCTTGAGGAGCCGGTCAAGATTCTGCCTCCTAACAACAAGAAGAAGAAACGCTCGGTGTGGGATGATGAACCTGACCCAACACCAGCAGGAGATGAGGAGGAAGAAGAAGAAGAGGAGGACCCAGAAATGGTAGGCCTCTTTGGGGATGCGCTCGTCCTGGCAGGGGGAGGAATCCCCATTTACACCGAGGAACAAACTACTTTATACGTGCCGCCGCGCGTAAGTGAGGACGGGAAGATTCCCAAAAACAAGTTTGGGAATATCGAGATTTTCGTGCCGAGTATGGTCCCCCAAGGAGGGGTCCATGTCCAACACCCTAGGGCTGCGCAGGCGAGTTACATACTCGGGGTAGACTACGCGCCTGCGCTGACGGGCTGGAAATTTGCCGGGAAAAAGGGGACGGCTGTCTTGCAGGGCGTTGTTGTTGCCCGGGAGGCTGAGGAGGGGGTCTGGGCGGTCATTGCGGGGTTGGAGGATTTAGATACTGAGATTGAGAGGGAGAGACGGGCGAAGAGGGCGCTGAGGATGTGGGGTCGTTGGGTTAAGGCGCTTCGGATTCGGAAGAGGGTTTGGGGTGATACTGAGGGGGGAGGAGGGTTGGGGGAGGTTGAGTTGCCTGATGAGGAGGAGGAGGAAGCAGTGGAAGAAGAAAAGGAAGAGGAGGGTGGTGGTGGGTTTTTGGTTGATGATGGGAGAAATTTTGAGAGGTTGAATGAGGTTTTGGTTGAGAAGAAGAGGAAGAGGCCGCCTGTTCGGGGATATGAATATGGAGGCGGTGGTGGGTTTGTAGCTGATGATGGGTTTAATGGGCAGGCTACACAGGAATATGGCGGCGGCAGCGGTGGCGGTTTTGTTCTTGACGAGGAGTCGACAAGTAGACATGGGCAAGACGATGATGATCAAGTTGGCGGTGGTTTTGTAGTTGACGACAGTGGTGGCGGAGGCTTTATGGCCGATGAAGGTCCCGGTTCTGTGAATTATGGCGATCCGGACGGCGGGGGCTTTGTCGCCCGAGACAACGGCGGTGGAGGGTTCGTGGCCGAGGATAGTCCTGCTCCCGTCGATAAAACACATCATGAAGGCGGTGGGTTTGTAATCCATGATGGGCAAGAGGAAACAGAGAGCAAGCAACAAGATGAAGATGAGGACGACCATGTCATTGTCAGAAGTCGGCTCAGGAGTGGCCGCCCGGAAAAGGGCAAGGAAAAGGCACTGCTGTTGGAAGACGACCAAGACGAGGACGTCAACATGGATGATATTCCGAGTGACGTCTCGGAGGAGTATTTCATGGACGAGGATGACGAGGGCGGAGGATTCCTGGTCGAGTAGCTACTGTCAATTCATATGCTTGAACTTGGCCTCGAAAATCTGTTTGGTAAAATCACGAATGGCCCTAATCTTGGCCGTCGAGAGTCTTGTCAAAGTTTCAGTCGTGAATCGTGATGTGTACAGTTGTAAGTCGGCAAAAGTTCGGGCCCACTCATTCGCCCAAGCAGGAGAATTTTAACTCTGCATCCGTCTCATCAAGCAACTCAACCCAGCACCAGATCAATGAACCAAGTAAAGAACTGATACCAAAACCGCCTTAAACACGACTGATACGCCGCTTTAATCACCACTTTCACAACATTTTCAACCAACAGAGCATACAAGAGAAATACTGCAGCAATGGGCGGAGGCAAACTTCGGCCAAACGGCGCCAAAAAGCCTCCTACAAAACAGCTTTCACGTCAAAATCCGCCCAAACCATCGTCAACGGCGCCACAAGGTCCTGCCGTCACCAAAGACGGATTGCCAATCAACTGGCCGTCAGAGACCAAATACCTCACTGCACCGAGCTACTCCAAATTTGTGACATCCTCTCAGCTGGACATTATTCGGAAGCCGCCACCACCTCCTCCTCCAGCACCGTCATCAGCAAGCTCCAGTGTGCCGTTACCTTCTCTCGAGCCGGTGACAGGAGAGAACGACATCATTCCCCTCACCTTCCCCAGCGGTCCTAGTCCGGCAGTTCAGATCCACCGGATCACAGACCCGAACCACCCGGCCTACGGACAATGCGGCCTCTTTGCAGCAAGAGATCTGCTCCCCGGGGAATTAATCCTGCCTTACTACGGGGTCGTGCATCCTGGTGTTGTCCAAGTTGATACAGCAACGGAACAACCTAAACGGCAAGATCAAAGTGCTTCTTCTTCAAGTCCGGATGATCCCGTGGGAGGAGGACACGACGACCAACTCGATGAGAGCATCCAAGCACTATCACTTGGCCCAGAAGAAGACCTAATAACCAAAGAAGAAAGAGAAAAGGAACGAATCCAGCACGAAAAATCCGACTACGACCTCTGGCTCTCGCGCGAGGCAGATCTAGCAGTCGACGGCGAGAGAATGGGCAACGAAGCGCGGTTTATCAATGATTACCGCGGTGTCCCCGGAAAGGAGCGCGAGAACGCCGAGCTTAGGCTTGTTTGGGATGAGAGGATTAAAGAATGGACGATGGCGGTCTATGTGCTTCCGCTGGGGAAAAAGGCGAGGCAAAAGATTCTGGAGGCGCAGAACCTGGCGGCCGAGAGGCTGAAGAAGAAACTGAATGCTGCTGCCGGTGGGAAGAAAGCGACGACGGCTTCGGTGCCGAGCAAGATGAGTAGTGTTGGTGTTATTAGGAAGGGGGAGGAGATTTTGGTTAGTTATGGGAGGGGGTTCTGGGAGAGGAGGAAGGACGAGTAGAGGGGCCATGAATTATCTAGTTCTGGTAATACCGCTATGGTAGAGCATCTCAACATTGCTAAGTGGATAATCAGATTTGAGGATCGAGAAGGTGGTCATCTTGTCATTTTCAGACCTTGGAGTTATCGACTCGACCCATGATGGGAAATGATGGCTGTCAGTCATGTAGAAATATAGCCTGGCAGAGCTTCCAGGAGGAATAAAAAAGCAGTCACATTTCAGCATGAGCAGAAGAACCTGTCCAAACAAACAAAAGGTGCTCAATACCGAACCCCGTTCAAATGAGCTTCATTCGATTAATAACGGGTGGCTCCAAGTGATAAGTCATCCCTGTCCACAGCGCTCGAGATACCTCTTAATCGACCAGAACACCCCTAGGCATCCTTTTGCTTACAGGTATGCTGGTCTTGAGCAATGGGATAGCAACAGCGAGGTGATGGTTTATTTCGGATTCAGGAATTCACCGTTGAGTCTAGGCCTTCTCGACGTACGCCGCCTGCCAAATGTTGCTTGACCGCTGCCCCGCCATGACGACAGTGGGGTTCCGTCGTCCCGCAGCGGTTTGAAGGAGGAAGTAAGCACCTTAGCACAGTGCTTCTAGAAAACCGTTATACATACCACCTGCATTTAAAATCATCTACTTCTGGTACCTCTACCGACGCGGATCACAGCCCCAACGACTTTAACAGCGGAACCTCGCTGCCCTTCTCTTCAAGCCAGGCAGACGTGTCTCGCAAATTTCTTCCCACTCTCAACGCCCACCCTCTGACGGCCACATCTCGACAGGCAGATCACCGTCAGACAGCTGCACCAAGACCAAACACAATGGATGCTCCTCCTCCTCCTCCTCCTCCCACCGGGTGGTCGACTTACAAGAAACCAAGTTCGGCCGCCCGTCTTCCAGAGCTGGACGTTCTACCACGCTCGGCTGCTCGCAAGTTTCTTACCCCGGTCAAACAAATCCATGACGGCACCGATGTCGCCCGCTTTCATTCAACCAGAGCCTACCGGGACATCTGCACGTTCATCCTCCAGCTAAACAGAGCCGTGTGCCCCCGTCTCCCCAAGGACCAGAGCGAGCCGCTTGTGTTCACCCTCACCGCTCCACGTCAGGATCCCGCGATCGTGAAGAGACTGCAGTCTTTACTTTCCCGCGTCGAGGCCATCATTGGCGAGGTCCCGCCCAGCACTGGCCCTCGACGCTTCGGGAACGTCAGTTTCAGAACCTGGCATCAAAAGCTCGACCAGCGTATTGTCGGCCTTCTCAAAGAACATTTGCCTCAGCGTGTCATCGACTATTCCAGGGATTCCAACGCCGGGACCGAATACCCCACTGCATGGAACGAGCTCAGGGAATACTTTGTGGGCGGCTTCGGCAGTCCCTCTAGACTAGACTATGGAACCGGCCACGAGCTCAGCTTTATTGCCTTTCTCGGCTGCCTCTGGAAGCTGGGTGCTTTCACAAGCCCGGAATTCCCTCTTCCAAGTGTCGGGGAGGATCGTCGGCCTGGTGATGTTGAAAGAAGCATAGTTCTGGGCGTCATTGAACCGCAAGTACTCCTTCATCCCTTTCCTTCTCAGATTCTGGTTTTCTAACAGACAATCAGGTACCTAGCCGTGGTCAGGAAACTCATCCTCACATATACCCTCGAGCCAGCCGGCTCCCACGGTGTCTGGGGTCTGGACGACCACTCCTTCATACCCTACATATTTGGCTCGGCCCAGCTCACTCGTCCCATCCGCGACGAGACAGAGCCAATGCCCCTCGAAGGCTCATGCCCCGGGGCACCACAACCCAAGTCGATCGTCAATGCAGACATGGTCGAAAAATATCGAACCGACAACATGTACTTTGCCGCCATCGGATTCATCAACGATGTCAAGACGGGCCCGTTCTGGGAACACTCGCCCACACTGTACGACATCTCGGGCGTCAAGGACGGCTGGGGCAAGATCAACAAGGGCATGATCAAGATGTTCAATGCCGAGGTGCTGGGCAAGTTCCCCGTGGTGCAGCATTTTCCGTTTGGGTCTCTGTTTGAGTGGGAGAGAGATCCATCGGCTCCTGATGCAGCCACGTCGACGGTCCATATTGCCAACCAGCCTGTTGCTGGACCTGGTGGTGGTGCCGGCGGCGGCGCTACTACCTTTGCTGCCCAGGCTCAGGGAGCTGGGGCTGGGGCTGGGGCCCGTGGCATGCCGCCTACCGTTACTGCTGTACCTTGGTTGAGTCGTGTACCACCGGAGTCGGTCGCGCCTGGGGGTGGTGGCGCCTCGTCGGCTGGCACTTCTGATGAGTGGGTGCACGTTCCCACCAGAGCGCCCTGGGCGACGGGAGAGCGCAGATGAAGGTAAAACTCGGATGGGCGAGTTTGGCCATCCATATCGTACTCGCAACCAAGGCTTGGCGCAACTGTGTGTGGGCGGCTGGGGAGTCTGTAGATTTTCGGGCGGGGAGTTGAATACATGGGAAGTTTGCCTGGATAAAATAAAAGGAGATGGTCTCAGGTAAGAGTTGGGTTCCTCAGAGACGCAAAACTCATCTCGTCGAGCAGTCTTGGGCACACCACAGATGGGAGTTGACGAGAGGCAGGGAAGCAGGCGTCTTTTTCTTTTTTTTTTAGTTTTGGTTCATAGCATTATACCCCATTGTTAGGCGTTGAATGAATGACAAGACATGACCTTTATAAGAAGCTAATGAGAGATGTGAAACGAGGTCTATTTGATTGAAGCAGATAGAAAGAAGGCGATGATATGGTTAGGAGTGACTAACTAGATGGAAAACTCCGGATATGAATAACTAGGTACCAATATAAAGATTATTGTCCTGCCGTGCCGTGCCGGATGACAATCCTTAGTTAACAAAAAATAAACCCAAAACTGAATATGGAATGATATTAAATTGACTCAACATAAAGGTAGGTAGATTTCAAATTTCCATTTCGAATCCCATTAATAATCTATACTACAGTGTGTCCTTCCCATCCCTCCATCGTGCCGTGCCATACATGAGTCCCAAAAGTTCAAATGCAAGTTGATCAAGTACAAATCAAGAAGGGTACAAGCAAAACACACATGCCTCGTTAGCTACCGGCAAGTACCTTGGCAGCAAAGCCAAGCCCCTAAACTCAACATGAAAGCAAGTCAAAAGCCAGGCCCAGTAAAATCAAGTCCGAAGAATCCACTCGAGCTGACAAAAACGCTGCTCATCCTCAACCTATGAGGATTTATGATGAGCCCCCTTGCGCTTCTTCCGTCGTTTGTTCTTCTTACTTGAACCACCGGCGGTGCCGCCCGCACTGGGATTGCCCGTTTTGCCGTCTTTGCCTTCTTGCTCTTCCTTGACTACCACCGTCCCGGGCTCAGCATGTTGACTCCCTTCATGATCGTCCCCGTCGTCTTCCTCGCCGTCGTCTTCCTCATTAGGACTTAATATCGCCTCTTCGTCCTCTGCCCCGTCATGACCCTTCCCATTGTCAGAACTAGCATTGTTCCCTTTGCCTTGTTGCTCTTCCTCCTGGGCCGGCGCCTTGCCGCTACTCGTCGCAGTGGGACTCTGTTTTTGTCCCGCCTCAGTGCCCGAAATAGCCGACTGCTGTTGTGTCTGACTCTGGTCTCGATTATGGGAAGTGCCTCTAGGCCCAAGATTCGAAATCGTAACAGCAAACTCGTCCTCGTCGTTACTACTAGTCGTCTCGAGCACCACCTTCCTCACACCTCTGCTCTCAATGATATTCTCGGTAATGCTACCGCTTCGAACGTTGCCCCTCTTGGGGGCATACAATATATCGGTTCGTGATCGATCGCGATCTGCTGGTCCAAGGGCATGGATGCTCGAGTCGCTGCCGCTAGAGTTCCTTACGACGGGCATCGTGGCGCTTTCGTGGAGGGCGTGGTGGGGGCTGGGACTGCCCGTGGAAGGGAAAGTCTCGGTGCTGGCAAGTCTGGTTCGGGACGAGTTATCTTTGCCAAGGGCTTCAGGAGCGGCAGTTTGTGTGGCCTTGCTTGCTTGTTCGGGTACTGGTTCGAACACGAGAGTCGGGGCGGAAGGACCGGCGGGGGAGGCGGTCCTTGATCCGTTTGCGGCTTTTGGCGGTGTGGTAAACTGCATAGTCAGTTGCGGGCTCACAGATCCATAGCTCTGCCTAAGCGCCTGGATGCCGTCTTTGCCCGTCACCTGGGGGTGCAGCAGCGACGTCGTCTCGTTGTCGTCGTCGCCTAGGAGATTGACGTGGGCCTCTTCTATGACCGAAGCAGATCGCACGGGGGCCGGTACACCGCTGGCAGCTCCATGGCTGAGGACGGTGCCGGGCTTGACTTTGACAGTGGTGGACCGGGTGTTCTTTGGGTTGGTAGCAGGGTTTGATGGCCCCAGGTGCTTGAGATGAGCCCGGATTTCGTCCAGATTGGCGCGTACGGGGACCGTGGTCTTGACCGTTTGCCCGTCCACCCCCGCCGAGCTCCTACGCATCATGAAGGTGGTCATCTTGGGGCTGGAAGACAAGCCGGAAGCCTCTCCTGCACCGTCCGCTCCCGATTCGAGGATGGCAGAATGCGTCTCGGGGTTGGGGCTGGTAGCGTTGACCAGGTTGGCGCCGATGGTAGCTCCAGCGGCGGCGCGGAAACCATGGTGGTCCTCAGACATTTGGCGGTGGACGCGGGCTTTCGGGGCAGGTGTGAGGCGGCGGATGGCCTTGTGCACGTCGATGTAAACGTCTGACTCGTCAATGATTTCTTCTCCAATCAGCTCCTCAATGACGTCCTCGAGGGTCACGACTCCGATGGCGCCATGGTCTTCACCGGGGAATTCCGAAACGAGGACCATGTGGGATTTGCCCTCCTGGAAGAAGTTGACAATGTCCAGACAGCTCGTCTCGGGGCGGGTCTCTGGGAGAGTGGCCAGGGGAAAGTCCTTGACGAGCTTGCCGTCTTCGGGGTCGTACGTGATCAAGATCTTGACAAGCAGCATGCCGACAAAGTTGGTCGGGTTGCCCGTCTCGTGAATTGGGATTCTCGAGTAGCCTGCCGAGAGGATCATATCCATAGTCTCCTCGTCCAACACGGTGTCCTCGGACATAGTGAAGACATCGTCCATGGGCGTCATAACATTGGCGACCGGCTTTTCCTTCAAGTCCAGGACCGCGCTAATGATGGTGACCTCGTCCTGGTTCAGGCGCTCCGAGACCTCGCCCATGTTCTTGTGGAGAGTGACGAGCGTCTTGAGTCCGCTCTTCTTGTAGATGGTTCCGTGGTCCTCCCCGAGGAGGTAGTCGAGCAGCTTAGCCGTCGGCCAGGCCACGGGGGCGGTAAAGTACATGAGGGCAAGGACGGGCTTGGACATGTAGCCGCCGATCTGGAGGCCATATCGGACGCAGAGCGACTGGGGAATGATTTCGCCAAAGATGACTAGAAAAGCAGACAAGGCCGTGTTAGAACTTGAGGGTCAAATGCATGGGCAGGGACTGTGTGACGTACCAATGAGAACCGTCGAGCCTACAACGGCGGCAACACCGCCACCAAGACATCGATCGAGCACGACGGGGAGAGTTTCGTTGACAATGACGTTGGACAGGAGCAGTGTAACCAAGACCCAGTGCTTTCCTTTTTGTAGCAGATCGTAGACTCGTTTGGCGTTCTTTTGCTGCGGTTCCGTGGGATCTTTGGAGACGACTTGGAGGTAGATTCCATCCTGGCCCATCAGCCTGGTCCCAGTTAGCTTTCCACTCGACGTATCCTTTGCTATGTAATGGGTCCTTACGCAATAGTCAAACCAGCGAATGCACCGCCCAACAAGACCAATGCCATCGAGGTGACATATAATACCCATAGGCTTGCGCCTTCGGCCTCTGGAACATCGTCGTCATAGTGTTCGAAGAGCTTGAGCGGGGCAGCCAAGGCGGTCGGGAGGCTCATGAAGAGCATGCGAGAAAATGCGACGACGATGGAACGAGCTGTGAGCAAGCCATTGGAACTGCTGGGGGAGCTGCGCGCATGATGGCGCATCGAGTCGGGCTTCATTGCGTCTGCTCTCGGGACTCCGGAGTCACCAACGCAATGACGGGCGCAGCGCGCAGAAAGCTGTATCCGAGGAAGAGGGTATCAGGGAAGCGTGTAGGACTGGAGAAAAGAGAAAGGGGAGTGTGGGGTGTTTAATTCATTGTTTTCTTTCGTCTCTCGTCCGGATAATCCCAAATCCTAATGCTACAGTGCGCTGGAGAGTTTTCGAATGAAAAATGATATATACGATCGTAATTAAGAGTGCTGCTGTCTCGAGAGCTTATCTTGCCAAGCTGCTAAAAGCCTTGACTGTGGGTGGGTTTGTGGGCTTGTGGGTTCGTAAGGATGGTCTTGTCAAGATCCCGAAGAAAGGAAGCTTGATGCCGGGATAGGAAAGTCGAAAGGCTTCTGAGTGGTCAGTTGAACGATGATGCCGAGACACTGGAGTAAAGTGGCGGATCAACTATGGGTGGAGGCTTCGGAGACCGCTACGGATAGAAAGGCAGGTGGCTCGACCTTTTCAGCTGTTGCTTACGTAGTGGTCGTGGTTGCTGGAGTGGGTCGCTATGACGGAATAAAGGCCCTCACCTCAGTTCCCCTCAACCACTGTAATTGGTCCCCAGGGCCGCACAAGGTAGTGCAAGGTTACAACTGTAGCATCCTCTCGGTACCTGCTGCATATGCACGATGATAGATTATCGTGGCTACACACCTTTTCTTTTAATTTCCCCGAGATGATGGCGTATATATTCTGGCTCGCCTGGCTGGTAGGTCGTCTTGAAGAGGGCTTTCGGGAGGCGCCGACGGAGTTGGATTCGCCGCAGACGGGCTTACAGAGGGGCATGAGGTTATTCTGATTTCGGGGCATTGTTCTGCACATTGCGTAGGGCATATCTATCTCGCTATGTCATGATGGGGCACGACAGGATCCACAAGAAGTCGAAAAGTTCACCAGTTCTAGTCTTGGCAATCAACATGAAAGCTGTGGGTGAAAAGTCGTTACATTGCTGTGATGAGTTGGAGCGTACAGATCAGCAGGGTAACCGTACGCAATGCAATCTGCGCACATCTCAACCAGATCTACGTATTATTATCACACAACAAGCAAACATATATATTTCCTTCTCTCCCATGGTTTGGTCACCACAGATCTGCAGTGTGCCATGGACGAGCTGGGAGTGTGGTGTTGTGGGGGAGTGACAAGGCTGAAAGGCGGGGCACGGGAGCCCTGAAGCTTTTTTCACACCTGCAACCTTTTCAACCCGCGAAAGGCTTCGGATAAGGGCCCCTTCAATAACGAAGCCGTAGCTCGAGAAATTGGCTGTGAATTAACTTTCACGACCGTGACAGGGTCCCAAACCCAACATCCTTTGAGTACCTCATTGTCAACAACGAATTCGGATCAATCTCGTCTGATGTTGTGACGAACTGGAGCCAACCCCAACCCCAAATCCTTCTCCAATTCTCCAAATTCCTCTCCACCAAACCATTTGCACGCCACAGGCGTGAATGCCTTCACACCCAAAACGCGTCGCGACGATCAACCGACTTCATCCTGTGTTGTGCCACGTCGACGAGCTTTGATTGCAACCTTGCTATGACCACAAAAAATGGTCACAACAAGAAGACAGGCTTCCCAATGGAAGCCCCCGAGCTCGCCTGGCCCTGGTGAGAGCGAGAACAGCTCAAGTTCAGACGACGATATTCCAGCCACCACGTCGACTGCAACTGCACGCCAGAATCGCACAAAACTCCCAGCTACCCTTCGACAGCCGCCCCGTGATGGTACCCATACCCACATGCACAGCCATTCGCCTCTCAAGAGGAAGCAGCAAGATGTCGCCAATAATGCTCGTGCGACTAAGCGTCAGAAACGAACCACCACGGCCACTACCTCCAACGACGATGCCTCAACGACAGCCCAGTCTGTCCTCGGAATCGTCAATGCCGCATTTGGGCCTAGTCCACAGCGCTCGCGCATGGTGATCCCAATACCTACCACTGGGCAGTTATTAGCAAACCAGGAGACAAGTCGCACCACAAGATCCTATAAACACCAGCACTCGAGACGAGGACGCAGCGCCGGTTTGAGCACTCGGGATAGAACCCCGATGTCAATGGACAAGTCGCCTCCCCGGGGCAAGGTTCTGTCGAGCGAACGCAATCATGATCGAGCAGACGAAGAAGAGGAGGACCAAGACGTTGAGCGGGACAATGGTAGCAGCAACCTAGCAGAAGCCCCGAGTGGACGATCGAGAGTCACACTTGAGACGGTCCCTACAGTCCGAGCTCAGAACGAGCGGTTATATTCGATACAGGAATCTCCCCAGGCGCAGGACAGGGGGTATGAAAATCTTGATCGTCTGATCCAGCTCATCGAATCACCTACCATTCAGGGGGACCTTTACCAGCCTCCGATTGCAGAGGAGAACTTGGACGAGGAGGAAACAGACCAAGTACGCCAGCAACTCGAGCACGTGTACGAAAAAGATATATCACCTGCCGACATGTTTGAGACAGCACAACCAGCAAAAGAAACGCAATATCATACAGCCCTAGAGCAGGGAAGCCCGGATTTAGGCTCAGGTTTCGACATTGATAATTTCTCCAACGAGACGGCCACCAACAACGAAAAGCCGTCCGGTGGTGCTGCCCAGATTTCATCATACGAAAAGTTCGCGACGCAGCCTGCACAGCCTGAATTTCTTCCCTTCATAAACATAAACCCTTCTCGGCTTACCCAAGGGTCTGTTGGTCCGGACGGGATGTATAGGGATGCACGGGGAAAGCTGCCTAATGGGTTGCCCTCGATGTCGCCTTTGAAGTCGCCGGCCCCGCCTTCTGGGCAGGGGCAGGTTATGAGATCTTCGCCGCCGCTTGTTGGAAGTCAGTTTGTGGAGTTGGTAGATCAGATTGATGAGAACGCCCGGTTTTTTATTTCTGAAGGGAGCCAAGAAAAGGGGGTTGAGAATGCTCAGCAGACACGCGAGGAGTCTAGTTTATTCGTCAGCGAAGATGAAGAGGAGCCGGAGGAGCTTTTGGCGCAGCCTGATGACGATGATGAGGATTGGCAACCTCGGCAGTCAGAGGAGGAGGAGGAGGAGGAGGAGGAGGAGGAGGAGGAGGAGGAGGAGGAGGAGGAGGAGGAGGAGGTGGTGGAAGAAGCATTTGACCATGTTGAGCAGGTTGGTGAACGGCAACAGCAAGAGGAGGAAGAAGAAGAGGTGGAAGAAGCATTTGAACAAGTTGAGCAGGTTGGTGAACGGCAACACCAAGAGGAGGAAGAAGAGGAGGCTGAAGAAGAGGAAGTTGAAGAGGATGTCACTTACGCAGAGGAGCAGCAGGCTGAAGAAGAGGAAGAGGGAGATGTGCGAGATACTACAGAGGAGCCAGAGCCGGTTCAGCAAGACTCTTCACCTCCGCTGCCGTCGTTGCCGGCCCACCTTCGTCGAAATACACGTCTTAATCCTCCCCGTACGAACGGCACATTTGGAACTAACGGTATACATTTGGATGACCCCTTCCGAAATTCAAGCCGCCATGTCCGTGAACAACTCGTCCCACGGGCCAGCTCTCGTCCAGCTCACAGATCTTCTACCACCCGTGAAGGAAGATCCAGTCGTACAGAGGGGTCCATGACAGCACGAGAAACCAGCCGCACAGGTGGTTCAGCCCGTGCCTCGACAGCAACGCGGGTAATTCACACACCTGAAACGACTGGACCCCAGAAAACCATTACCCTACCTAGCAAGTTGGTCACCAAGATGCACAAGTTGATGGGCGGAACAGGTTGGACAGAGCTGAACAAGACCTGGAGTGTCGAACTTCTTCAGCCGGATCCCTTCCATGAGGATGAGGAGGAGGATGATCATGCCGCCACGCCTGCTATAACTCGGTTGGGCGCCTCGTTGTTCAAGTACCTCGTTACTTTGAAGAAGAAATTCTGCGAGGCATCGGCTGCTCCCGACCTGGATGGGGTGAATCAGTGGGTTGGTGTGAATGAAGAGTGGGTGAACAATGTCATGGAGGGGATTGGGAAATTTGTTAAAAGGATATGTGAAGAGCGCTTGGCTGTTCTGGGTGACTCGACCAGACCGACGGGTAACAATCTTGAAAGTCGCAAGGCCTTGACGAGGGATTTGGTGCTTTGTGTAGTGCCGTTGATGGTCGATACTCTGTGGTGGGCGTTTGCGCTGGGCGGTATCGAGGAGACTACGGAAGATGACCTTAGTGGTCCTGGTCCTCGAGCTGTCAAGGAATTACCCACTGAAGGCGAGTTCACGGCTGTGGGGCTGCAGTATCTCGTTCGCATCACGGGTTGGTTGGTCCGCCTTGAAGGGGTATTGATGTTTGAGCTAGAGGCTCGCCCATTTTATCAGGATTGGTTCAATGGAACATCCCAGACCGACACGAGACGGGCGTACCGGGATAACTGCAAGAAGAAGAGGACCCAGTTGGGCAAACTGCTTAGGGAGTGGAATGGCGAGCTGAATGAAAAGGTGGGAGATCTAAGGAATTGGGAGGAGAAGGAACAGAAAATCCTGGCGAGTCTTAGGGGGCAATCGGCTGTTATCGAGGCCAGGAAAAGAGCCAAGGACCGCGAGGAGAAGGAGAACCAACGGCAGATGAAGGCTTTTATGAGGAGCACTCATGATACCAAACGTGAGTTGGAGAAGATGAGAGAAGAGCGTATACGGCAGGTGCAGCAGGGGTTGCGGTTGATGCAGCCGAGGCAGTATGTTGTTGTTGAAGATGACGAGGAGGAAGAAGAGGATGAGGATGAGGATCCCTTTGCTTCACCTGTGCCGAGGAGACAGCCACAGGATGACGATGAGGATCCGTTTGCTTCGCCGGTGCCGAGGAGACAGCCACAGCGAGCACCAGCGCCAGCTCCACCACCACATTATACCCGTTGGACCAATGACGAGATGACTTTGTTGCTGACGGAGATCTGTCGCACGAAGCCAGGCCAGCCGCTGGCGACCAAGCAAGACTATGAAAATGTGGCTGAGGCTTTGGATAAGAGTCTTAAAGAGGTCATGTACGGGGCTGCCAAGCTGAGAGAGGTGCAGCGGAAGTTGGTGGCGAACGAGGGCAGGCCTATACCGAGGTGGGCTTTGGAAGAGTGAGTACCTAAGGTGTAAAACCTGGCTAAAATTTGGGGCATAGAAACGAGGAATCAATCAACAATTTATATGTATTTTCTAGGACATATGTGGGTTTATTATCTGGGAAAGGGGCGTCATTTGATGTTACCTGGGAAGAGGGGTTCTACTTCCTGGGGCAAGGCGTCCGTGGTCATCTTTGGTTTAGGGGCGTTGTTTATTTCCATCAGGACGTCCGTAGTTACCATCATTCTAGGGGCCAGACAGTTTCTTGTGATCTTCTGGGGCATTTCTTGTTATTTATCGGGGCTTCAATTTCGACGGCGACAGGGCCGGGGATGTTTAGATACCCCAATTTGATCTTTTGTGTTTTGTGTGTCTAAATCTGACATCTGGCATTTGTGTTTTTATCATTGTGACCGTGTACTTTATCAACAAGGACTCACAGCCTACTGCTCGGAAAGGGACTTCGGTACGACTTGGAGGTCTGGAGCCATTCTCCTCTCTCGGGCGAGATTGGGCAGTCACCTAGGTCAGATGTTGGCATCTCTACTGTACATGCCTAACATGCTGGGTCATGTCAGGTACGATGTGTGTCTAGAAGAAGAGTGCATTTACATGTCAGAGTTCCTCGCTGTCGATACCTCTTTATGGAGCTCTTTAACTGTCATGGTCATTTCCGCCCCGGATTGAGCTCCTGGCTGGGGCACTATAGCGATTGGGATCAATTATTGGTGCCTTACAACCTAGGTAGTATAAAGCCCGACCTATATGAGCATAGAGTTGAAACTGAGGGGTGCATATGTGCCTAAGGTTATCTAATCGTCTTAGTGCTTTGGTGAGTGATGTTGTGCATTGAGTCGTTGTCATTCACATACGCCTACACCAACGGGAGGACGACACATCATCAGCGCCTAAGGGGGTCATGAGAGCTTGTGGATTTGGCGAGGCGGCATGTTGTGGATGATTGGGCATTGGTGGATAGGTCGGGAAAAGGGGCTGGAGAAGGTCTCATTCGGCTGGTCTTTGGGAACGATCAGTGAGCTCAGGAATATGTGATAATATCGTGAATTGGCGGTGTAACAAGGTCAAAGAGACTGACAGTTGACAACTGTCCGAGACGGAGTGTTCACCATGGGCTTGGTGACACTGAACAAGGACAGCATTGAAATGTCAGACTCACAAGGTGGGATTATTCCTTACAAGTTCTTTTATATCACAACTCAGAATTCATATCAAATCCTACCGTGATGCGAGTGAAATTGGCCAAAGCGCCGTCACATTGGACGGCCCCTCCACGGACAACCTTTATCGTCGATAATTTAGAAGAAACGCCAGGGACAACTAGACGCTATAATTGGCCGGTCCATCCAAGCAATAGGGGACCATCCCAGCCGAAGATCAGTTTTGATACAAGGCCTAGTCCCGGCTGGCTCTGAAGGCCAGGAAACGTCGACATCCAATCCTTCGTCGATTTTCCTCATCCTCGCATTATGCCAGCGCGACCTAAAACATCTGGACGGCATTTTCCCAGAGCCGCCACTGGAGCAGCCTAGACTATCCCGCGGTGGAAAAGGATTGACTCAGGTTCGGCACACTCCCTCTACCGGTCATGTCTCAGAATCTCCGTTGAAGAAGACGAGAAGGCCAGCGAATAAATCCGCCCAAGGAAAAAAAAAAGGATGCCAAAGAAGCCATGAAAAAGAAGCCAAAGAAACGTTGTAGGCGAGAAAAGGTCCATCAAAAACCGGTCAGCGCCCGTGACCGTTGAATCCACAGCTGTCAGTGTGTCGCTAAACACCTGCCCGGTCCAACTGCCCCCCTGTGCCTTCCTCACAACGTCCCTGCCATCCCTGTATCCCACCCACTGGCACTCTGGCACTCACTTTCCCAGGTTGGATTTGTGCAGTGCTACGGATACAAACAGAGATATCAAACTTGATGATTCTTGCTCTACAGAGATCTTTGTCACTTTTGCTTTTATATTGCCCGTCGTAAATAATACTTGTTTACTTTCCTTTATCCCCCATCGTTATATTTCTTTCTTTTGTGAGTGGATGCTGTTAAAAAGAACAAAGTTCGACAAGCCTCTGTTTTGTTCCTTCTGCTGCAGGAACGCCTCGGTCAGGCGCCTTGCCGACAGCACCCCTACTTCCTCATCGACCCCTGTCCGGCCCAAGCTTCGTCCCCATTTGCCGCTGCGCGAACAAGGCAAGGCGTGTTTCTTGGCTCCATTTAATTTATTTGTCTGCGTCTGCTGGGTCCCGCCTCTGCAGCAAAAGGAGAGAAGCAAAAGAGGGCCAAGGAAACGATTCAGGTGAGCAGTCAAGATCATTTTCCAACCCTTCTTTACCCAACTCCAACCCAATTGCGAACCGAATGAAGCTTTTCTCCTCAAGCTTTATATCTGTTCATTCTTCTTTTTTCTGATTTTGTTGTTTGATGTTGTTGGTTTGGTCAGTACAAGCCGGCGACTTCATCCCTTATTTCTCATCATATCAGCGGCATTTTAGCTTTTAAGCTTCGTCTCCCGCTCCGTCTCCCGACTCCCGAATCCGTCTTACCCGCCCGGTCCGCATTCTGCTCTGGTCCGGTCACTGGAATCCGAGCTTGTGTCGCTGACTTCAGCTCTTCCCGGCCTACTAGAGCCGTGATTATACTCAAATCCGGTATTAGTGTTGCTATAGGATTCGCTTTCAGTAGCAATCATGTCGGACGTCGAAGCTGTAGAAGCTGTGTCACAGGCCAGCGCTCCGTCTGAGCCTCCGACCTCGCCCACCTCGACCACTGCCGCTCCCGCCGCCGCTGCGAACAGCACATCCGAAGCGAAGCCCGCTGCCAAACGAACCGTTGCCGGAACTACAAGCTCGACTGCTCGCCGCACAACTACTGGTCCTACTGCCTCATCCGCCACCAGACCGACGGCTTCCTCGAGCACTCGAACCGGCACTGCTACCACCGCTCCCGCAAAGACCGCTACGAGGCCCGCCGCCGCTGCTTCATCCTCCACCGTGAGACGCCCTGCCACTGCGAGTACCCATCGCTCCCAACCTTCCGTGTCCGAAGATGAGAGGAAGCGCGCCCCCGTGTCCTCGGCCGCGCGTCGTACTTCGACTGCCGTAGGGGGTGGCCCAACATCTCCTGTCAAGACTAGGACTACTAGTGGGAGCACCACCGCATCCAGTGGAACGGCTGTCAAGCGCGTCCCTACCACGACCGGTGCTGCTTCGTCCCCACGAACCGCCACAGCTCCGACGCGGACCTCGACTGTTGGAACTGCTGGTTCGAGCGCCACTACTCGTCCGGGAGTCCGGTCAACGACAGCCACCGGCCCCGTTTCCGAAGCCAAGAAGCGCCTGTCTTCTGTCGCGTCGGGATCCGCTGCTGGTACAACGGCTAGACACGCCCCGCGCCCGTCCATGTCCTCTGTTGCGAGCGCAGCTTCCACCAAGGAGATCGACGAGCTGAAGGCGAAGCTCGAGGCCCAAGAAGCTGAAGTTGCCGACCTTCAAGCCAAGCTCGCCGAACTCTCCATCAAGCCCGCAGGCGAGGGTGGAAGCGATGAAGCTCTCGAGAGTCTCAAGGCCGCACATGCAGCTGAGCTCGAAGAAATGAACGCGCATGTTTCTGAGCTCCAGGACAAGCTGGCCGCCGCCGAAGCTGAACTTGCGAGCCAGAAGGGTGAGTTCGCTGATGCTAGCAGCTCCAAGAAATCCGCCGACCAGGAGATTGCGGCCCTGAAGGAGACGATCGAGAAGGTCGAGGCTGAATACAAGGCCAAGTTGGCCGCTGCCGAAGAAGCGACCGCCAAAGCGATCGAGGATCAAGCCGCCAGGCTCGAAGCCCTCCAACAGTCTCTCAATGAGGAACACGAAACCGCTCTCAAGGCGCTGGAGTCAAAGCACACCGAGGCGCTGCAGGGTGGAAACGAGGCTCTTGTTGCAAGCCACGAACAGGTTATCCAGGAGCTCAAGGCTGCCCATGAGGGCACGGTTGCCGATTTGCAGAAGCAGATTGAAGATCTGAACGCGGCCCAGGAATCGCTCAAGCAGCAGCATGCGACCGAGCTCGCCAGCGGAAACGATGCCACCTCTACGCAGCTGACTCTTCTCGAGGCTCAGATGAGCGGCTTGCAGCAGAACCTCAAGGTTGCGGAAGAGGCTGCTGAGAAGGCCAAGGCTGACCTTGAAGCCAAGTCTGAAGCTCTTGCTACTTCGCAAGCTAAAATTGCAGACCTTGAGGCTGCCCTGTCAGAAGGAGAGGCAAGCCTTACTTCCAGGATTACCGAACTCGAGGGCAAGCTTTCAACGGCCACGGAGGAAGCTGAAAGCACTAGGAATGCTTTCGCAGATCTCCAGGCCCAAATTGACGCAGCCACACAAGCCAAGGAAGAGGCCATCGCTAAGCTCAACAAGGAAGAGGAGCACCACCAAAAACAACTCCGCCAGATCAGCCAGGACTACGAAGACGAGATTGAGAGCCTTAGGGGCGACGCTTTTTTCAAGAGGAAGTTTGAGGTCTTGGATGCGGAACACGCCGAACTCAGCACCAAGCATGCCGAACTTGAGACAAAGAAATCCGATCTCGAGACAAAGAGCGCCGACCTTGAGAGCAAGCTTACCGAGCTTGAAGGCAAGCACACTGACCTTGAGAGCAAGCTTACCGAGCTCGAAGGGAAGCACATTGAGCTCGGAACAAAGCATACCGAGCTCGAGTCGACTCACCAACAAGTCCTAGAACAGCATACCAAGGACCTGGAAGCTGCCATCGCCGAGCGTGACGCCACTCGCGCCGCATTGGAAGCAGCCGAGGCGGAATACCAGAAGGGCCTCGAGGCACTGAAGGCAAGTCACGCCGAGGAGCTTGAGGCGGCTAAGAGCGCGACACGCCAGTCGCAGGAGTCCGGCTTGGCCGAGCTCGACACCATCAAGGCTAGCCACGCCCAGCAAATTGATACCCTCAAGAGCGAGGGCGCAAAGGAGCTCGAGGCACTCCAGACCGTCCATGATAAAGTCATCGAGGACCTCAAGAAGAGTGCTGAGGCAGAGAAAGAGCAACTATTGGCAAGCCATGCTGAGGCTCTCGCTGCTTCCCAGGCCGCTATTGAAGAGCATGCGGCGCAGATTGAGAAGCTCAAGGCACAAACCGAAGCGGCTGGTGAAATCGGCGAGAAACTAGAAGCGCAATCACTGGAGGCTGGCGAGCTCCGCGAGAAACTTGCGGCCGCTCAGGCGACTATTCAAGAGATCCAATCTAAGAAGGGGGAAATCGAAGCTACGCTTGAGAAGCTCATCAACGAGCACAGCCAATCCCTGGAAGGCCAGAGGAGCGAGCATGCCGCAAACCTCAAGGCCGAATTAGATGCCCTCGAGGCGAAACACGCCAGGGAGCTCGAGGAGGCCAAGGCTGAATGGAAGCAGATCGAAGAAGGACTCCAGGAGCAAGCTGCCAAGAATGAGCAAAGATTTAAGGAGTCCGACACTCTTGTTCAAGCGCAAAAGCAAGAGCTGGAGCGGCTCACTGCACTGGAGAAAGAGCTCGAGGAGGCCAAGGCTGTGATCAGCTCTCAGAAGGCTGAGCTGGACGAGGCGCATGCCCATAGTGATGACGTCAGCAGTCAGCTTGCTGAGGCAAAAATGGATAAGGTTATGCTACAAGCCGAACTGGATGAGGTGAAGAACGCCAGGGCGGATACCTCGGTTCTCGATGGTCTTCGCGAGAAGCTGGCTGCATCCGAAGAGCAACTCGCCGCTGCCCAGGCTGACTTTGAGGCCAAGCTTAAGGCTGCTGATGAGAAGCACAACCAAGAGATTGAGGGCATACAAAAGCAACTGGAAACCCTAGACAACGCGATGTGGAACCTCAAGGACACCAGCTCCAAGAAAGACGAGGAGATAAATGCCCTCAAGGCAATCAGCGCCAAGAAAGACGAAGAGCTGGACATTCTCAAGAAGGAGTTTGAGACATTCAAGCTCGAGGCCGAGGCGAAGAGCAAGACGTCGGAAGCCGACTACAAGGACATGCACGAGAGCTTGTCTCAGATCGCTGAGGAGGCGACTCAGAAGCTCAAGGCAACCGAGGCACGCGTCGAGGAGACTATCCAGAAGCTTAATGCCGCCGAGGCCCGGGCTGCCGAGGCCGAACAGAAACTGGAGACCGCCGCAGACGACGCGAATCTATCCAAGAAGAGGCTCGACGAGACCGACAAGATCGTGGGCGAGCTCCAGGCCCAACTTAAGGTCCGAATTGCCGAGTTGGCAGAGGCTCGGGTATGAATCGATTTTTTACTAACTAAACCATGGGCCATCCCCTGTTATCCACTACTTGTTGTTATTATCTGAGCTGTGGTATGGTTGTACTGACACCGTGTTCTCACAGACCAAGATCGATACCTTATCTGCTGCTACTCCCAAGGGTCTCGCGGCTAGTCGATTCGCCAATGTGGACGAGAATGGTGACGGCGCCAAGGATTCCAGCTCTGCAGCGGCGGAAGGTGAGAACGAGGTGGATGGATCTTCTGAAGCTTTAGCATCGGTGCGCACTCCCCTGTAGAAAAATCCCAGCAGTGGGTTTTTCAAATGCCTTTGTTTTCCTTTTTGGCTTTTGTCTCCATTCCATTCCATTCCATCCCATCCCATATCATGTCATTATTTTCCTATTTCAACTGTCTGACTCTTTTGCCCACACTACAAAGGTGGACGAGCCCTTGCTGACCTTTCTTGCGGAATTCTAGCTAGCTAAGGTATCCAAGATGGTCAAACAGTACGTGGAATTCGACAAGGAAGCTTCCGAGCAGAATGGGCGCATCCTTCGAGCGATCACTGACATGAAGGGCTGAAACTTGTTTCGAACAACAGAATGACTGAGGATTTCCACTTTGCTTCGGCTGGTTCTATTGGCACTGCTGCAAGAAAGGTCTCTACGGCGGGCACTATTCTTGGTGGGGGGGACGGGGCGACTGATGGAGGAGATGGGGATGATAATATGAAGGAGAAGGAGAAGGACAAGGAGAATTGGCGGATGAGTGTTGACTAAGCTCCACGATGGAGGACAAGACTATCTGTTTGGGTGTTTGGTGCGGCTTTCCCACATTGGTCGCGACACCAAGCGAAATCGATTCGGACTCGAGCGAGGACAACAAAAGCGCTTTGGAATTGTTGTTCAAATTTGGGTGGGAGAGAGCCATACGGGAATTTCTCTATTTTGGGGTTCTCTTGACACTGGCTTTTGTTTTCCTCGATGGCACTTGGACTGTCTGTCGAGTGGGATATCGCTATTGCTGTTACCCAGTTCTATATTTTTTTCCTCCTCCTGTTTGTTTAAGGGAGGCTTTCTTGTTTATTTTTTCTGTTCTGCTGTTCAAAATGAACTGAACTGGGCTAGTACTTTACTTGTCACCATACCTTTTACATACCTATTTTTGTTTTAATTTTACAAATTCCTTTTTTTCTTCGGAGTAACTACCTACCTGCCTGCCTTGGCTACCTTGGCTACCTACCCCTGAACTTAGTGAACGGGAAAAGATACTATATATCCTACCCATGATCCAGGATATGATGAGATGATGCTAATCTTCAGGAACGGACAGGAAGGAGGAGCGGGAGCAAAAAAGGCAGACCGCAACGGTGAAAAGAGGGTTTTATTCTTCTTCCAACACTGGCTTTATCTATCTTGCTTCCATATTGTATTTGCGTTTCGTGTCCCGCTGCTGTTTATAGAGAGTATCTATCTAGCTTGCCTATCTTGCTGAGTGCTGACTGACTGACTGACTGCCTTGATTGACGCTAATAACAAGACGTCCCATCGAGATTAGCTTCACATGTACTGTTTTCATATTAGGGTTGGGATGAATCTGTGGATTCGCCCATGGAATTATCCATCTGACTGCTGTCTGGGGCTAACACAGGCTATGTATGTATGTATGGCCAAGTCTGTGTGTGTGTGCTGCACCTCCTGATCCATGCCTGGGAGTGGCTACAAAAGAGCGAGCCATTCTGGCCTTTTTGTGCCCTGCAACATTTCATATAGACTCAAATGTTGGAATTTATCCTGTAAAGACGTCTGGCTCATCCATGGAGAGAGGAAGAGCAGGGTGCTCAATCAGCCATCCATCTCATCGTCAAAGGAACATAAAATCCACCATTAAGCAAGGCTCTGATATGATATCCAAACTAATAGTCAAATTTCTTCATTCGTCGTCTACTTGGTATCAATAAATAGAAATTATCACTTCAACACTATTTTGTTCTTCATCATCATCATCCAGTCCCGCAGGTTCAATCAGTGAGGGCGGTTCTTTGCATTTCTTTCTCTTTTGCCTCAAGTTTCGTCCTGCATTTCCCAGTTCATTCCTGCCCCTTTTTCCGTTCTTGCCAGCACCAACACCAACCAACTCCCCCCAGTCCATTACCCCCCCTGGCCAGGTATTCCCCTTTTTGGTTCGATAAAGCACCCGTCTAATTACTCTTAGGCAGGTTAAACTGGGATCGAAACCATCAAACTCCTTGCCAAGTCAAGTCCATTACCATCCACCTCAAAGCACCAAACTCCATTACTCCTGGTCTTTCTCAAGCGTATATATAGGTAAGCACCTGAGGTAACCAGCCCGGACCCATTAAACTCCTTGCTTATCCTATTCACAATTCTCAGTCATACCCAAACGCCAGTGTTGTTTGCTGAAGTGAGGTGTTGCAGTTGCTGCGGGTGAAGTGATGGTCAAGATATGTTCTCCAATGTGGCCTTTGGAAAGGCCATTTGCCCATGAAAATGCCGAGACGAATGCTGCTGATGGTATCATACCCCATCCCGAGGTGAAGTCGTGGGAGCGGATGGCTCATTAACCTCTTTCAGTGATTGTCGATGTTGCTCCAAAGCCTCCGTCGCGGTTGTGGTTCCAGATGAAGGCATTGTTGACCCCACGACTGTCACAGACTGTATTAGTGGCACGAGAGATACTGTCTGCGGTGTAGGCGTGATATCTCTGTCCTCCGGCTCGGGCACCAGTTGATTCGCGTCGGTCCTGTTCTGCTCCTCGTCCTCCTTATGATGCACATCCTTTGGCGTAGAGTCAAGTGCCAGTCCCAGGCCTGTCGGCTCTTTCGGCCCCGTCAAGACAGGCGACATCTGTACCGAGTCTGTGCCCCGTCTTCCCTGTCCCGCACCTTGGGCCTTGCGCGTCTTGAACCAACCGCCTCTCTCCCACTGTCCAGGGACATACAAGTTCTCGTCCCTGGCCTGCTCGTCCCCTACACCGCGAATGATTGTCTCGAGTCTGCTGAAATCAATCGGCTTCAAGATCCAGCCGTCGAAACCGGCCCCGATGTATATGTCCTTCTTGTGCTCGACAAGTGAAGCCGACACGGCAATGATGGGAATGCGATAGCCTCGGTGTGCTGTGGTGACAAGTCCGGTACGGCCGTGTTCCGGATCTGGCTTCTGTTCTTCTTCGAATGCTCGGATCATCTTGGTACTATTAAGGCCATCCACGATAGGCATCTGTAACACGTTGTGGTTAGTCAATAGGAACCAAAACCCGGCGGGAGAGATCAGAAATGTCCTACCTGCATGTCCATCAACACTACATCAAAGTCACCGGGCTTCTCGCGGTACACCATGGCACAGTCCTCGCCGTTGAGCGAGTGATGGACTCGGTGGCCAGCCTTCTCCAGTCTCTTGCGCAGTACCTTGACATTAATGGGATCGTCCTCAGCGACCAACACCCTCGGCTTGGCTGGTACAGCTGGAGCAGGAACCAGAACATTGATCTTCTCTGTTGTCTTTACGGCATCGGCCACGGCCTTTGTTGCAGGGGTTTCCATCCGCGGTTGTTGCTTCTTTTGTGAAGGCTTGTCGGTGATTTTCCCTCGCGAACCTGGGCGAGGCCTCTCCGCGGCTTCGTCGGATATCTTGACTGGTTTGACAGGCACGGTCGTATCAGTCAGGGTCAGGTACTGTGCCCCGCCATGAGTGGCAACGTCGTCGCCCATCATTGTCGTGAGCATGGATCCCATAGCAACACCATCAGCCGTATTCCGACCCGGGGAAGACACCGCCCTAGAGGGCCCATCCGGTCGAACTCGCTTGCTGTTGGGACTCGCAGACCTGGCAGTGATAACGGAGATGGCATCATCGCTTTTCGACGTCAAGCCGCTTTCGTGGGAGTCCAAGTAGGCACCATGCGATCCCCCGCCCAAAGCAAGCGGCATTTGGATGGCGTCAATCAAGCGGTCGGCGTCGCTACCTGCACTTCCTTTGCTCTCCAGACTCGCTCGGCTGGCTCGGCTTCCTATGCTGGCGATGCTCTGTGTCTCGTCGATGCTCTTCCTCCCGGCCCCACCATGGCTGTGGGTGCTCCCGTGCGCTGCTGAAAGACTCCCACGATCAACAAGCATGACTTCGCCGTCCTGGGAAGGAGGTCTCGCGCTAGATGACACCGAGGCGCCACTAGTAGTGGCTGATACGACCGAGACATTGCCAGTGCCCTTCCCATCTTCGGGAACCGACCCCTCGTCCGGTAGCTCGAAGGGAAGCTGTATCACAAATCTTGAGCCCTTACCCTCTTCTGACTTGAGTCTCAGCTGCCCGTCCATGTTGCGTAGGATTCTTGCCACAACCGCCAGGCCCAGTCCCAATGTCCTCGCGTTTTCAGGCTTCTTGTCGACGGGGACGTCGATACCCAGGTCTTCGTCGTAGTTGTTGACCTGCTCGAGATCGGTAAACAGGTCGTCGAGCTGTGTGTTACTCATGCCCTTGCCCGTGTCCTGGACAACAATTTCGATCCGTACGCGGCGGTCCTGCACTTCGGCAACGTAGAGCTCGACCCTGACAAAGCCTTCAGTCGTGTGCTCCACGGCATTGGCGGTTATGTTGGCGACGGCCTGTCTGACTCGCCTCTGGTCGCCATGCACAAACCGGGGCAGTCCGGGGTGCTCAACCACCTGGTATGCGATACCCTTTCGCTTGGCGTCGTTCTTGAACTGCTCCGTTGCCTCGCGCACGCACGCAGGCAGGTCAAATACCTCGTCCTTGATTAGCTCTTGGCCCTCCTCGGTCTTGGTGAGATCCAGCAGGTCGTTGATGACATAGATCAAAGACTTGGACGCCGAATGGGATCGCGCAAGATTGTCCCTGGTCTCCTGGTCCAGAGAGCCCTCCAGCGCAATCTCGAGGTAGTTGATGATGGCATTGAGCGGCGTCCGAACCTCGTGGGCCGAGTTGGCAAGGAGCAACCTCGTGAGGCGACTGTTCTGCAGCGCAGCCTCTTTCTGCCGCCAGACCTCAATAAACTTGCCATAAACGAGGCAGAGGACAGCGGCTGTTTCGACCTGCTCCTCGGACCACTCGCGTGACTTGCCGATGACCGTCTCGTACCATACCTTGAAGCTCTTTCGGGGTTCGAGGTAGGCCGACGTTCCTTCCCGGATCACCTTGTCGTAAGGATTCCCCGCCCACGTCACCTCTCTAACTTGACCTTTGCGGAAGAAGACTATGAAATCGCTGCCGCCGACGCTCAGGGGAACATAGAGCAAGCCGGCAATGACATTGAACCCGGGCCGGTAACGCAGATCAGGAAAGTCGACCTTGATATCCTGCGTCATGACCACCGACGTAAACTTGCGAAGCCTCAGATACTCAAGCATGGCCAATGGCTCTTGGGCATGCTCAATCTTGCCCAGGATCTTGGTTTCTTCCCGGATGGAGAGCATGCCAAAGTCGGCATCAAACAGCTTGAGCAGATCATCCGACGAGGCTATGATATAGCCTGAAGGGTTCTTGTTGGTCGGCACAGTATTGATGAGCTTGCGCGCCTGCAGACGAGAGGCATATGACAGTCGCTCAATGTTTCGGGAAACCGTCTCGCCAACGAGTCGGCACATCTTTCTTATGGGAAACGACACGCGCATGCCCTTGGGTCCATACGAATGACAGGCGATCAGGCCCCACAGATCGCCAAAGGCATTGATGGAGATGGACATGGACGAGCGAACGGCCATGTTGGCGAGGTACTTGAGGTGGATGGGCGACATGGCACGGAGGTAGGCGTGCGTCATGTCCAGCGGGTTCTCGAGCTCGACCATGGACTTGCAAACGATCCTGGCCGTCTCGAGGTCTCTGTCGTACAAAATGCGCACCTTGTTGACCTTGTACAGCTCCCGGGCCTGCTTGGGAATGTCCGAGGCGGGAAAGTGTAGACCCTTGTAGAGGTCTCTGGTCTGCTGAGGGTCGACCAGCTCAGTTACCACCTTGCCGTTAAACGTGGAATCAAATTGGTAAACCATGACACGATGAAAACCGGTAAGCTCCTTGACAATTCCCACCAGAATCTTCAAAAACCTCTCAAGATCGGGAGCGTTGGCCAGCTGCTCCTGTACCTGGCTCATGATGTCAAACACCTGCATGGCTCCGGCCTCGCCCCTTTTCTTGCGTGCACTCCGCAGCACTCGGAGCGGCTTGCTCAGGATTTCGGTGCTCTCGGTCAACTCCTCACTCGTGGGGTTGGCGTTGAGCGTGTCCTCGGGCGTTTCGGGAGTGTCCTCACCCGGCGGTCGTGGCGGATATTCCTTGTCATCATCCAGCTCAAATTCGCAGATGACCAGCTCTGGACGCCCCGGGGTGATGTGAATGGCACACCATAGCTTGACCGGTTTGCGCTCTTTTGGATGCCGCACAGATAGGCTAAACACCTCGGGCCCGTTGACAGCTGGATCCGCATCCTCGTCCCTGATGAAGTCGATATGGTCGAGCAGATTATCCGCTTGCTCCTCGGTCAGGATATCCATGAAGCTGCTCAGCTTGAACAGGTCCTTTGGACTGTAGCCAATCAGTCTTTTGGAGTTCTCGCTGACGTATCGAACTTCGAAGCGCCCATCCGGCTCTTCCTGGATGGCCACCATTAAACCGAACCCCTGGATGGCCCCGGGAGTGGATATCGGTTCGTCCTCGCACCGCTGCAGCTTTCCGTCCCGGCCGGTAATGACGGCATGTCCCTCTTCCGTGGTGACATGCTTGAACCTGGCGGTGTACAACGACTCGGGAAGCGCTGAGTTCCCTGATTTCCGACTTGACGAGGCACTGGCAGTCCGGCTGTGCTGTCCGGGACCATGAATCGATGACTCATCCGACGAGTCCTCGAGGGTCAAGGGCAGAGGCAGGACATTTCCATGTCTCTCGGCGTCAGCTTGGATGCTGGACATGGACGCGGTTGCCGTATTCTGTCTGCGGTTCCACGGTCGTGCAACTGAAGAACGGCTGGTACTCTTAAGATCCGGTCTTACGGTTGCCGTCGAGGAGGGGCGGACAATGGTAGCGGCATTGGCCGAGGCTGAGGACGGCTTCTTGCCTGCCTTGTCTGACACCGACATGCTCCGTGGGCCGCCGTCGACCGAGGCTGTGTCGATGCTGATTGCTGATCGAATAGGGAATACCCGGTCCATAGGGTCATCTGCCTGGCTGCCGTGGCCGAGTTGACGATCCGACGAGGCGCTCCATGACGAGATGTAGGTGGGCGAGGCAGCGATGGAAATGGGATCGTCTAGTACAGGAGCAGGGCTGGGCGTGTTGGGTACTGTGGTCGATGGCGTCGAGTTCGACCCAGCGTCTTGATCGGTCCCCACACCCGAAGCTGATCCGGCCCGGCTTGGTTCCGGGGGCACCTGGAGGAGGGAGCTTCCCTCGGGCTGAGTTGGGCCCATTCCCACCAACTGGTCTCGTCTCCTGTCTTATCTCGGAGGAAAAGTGTGGCTCCCCGGTTTGCCGCAGCATTCGTTTCGCTTTCAGTTCTCTCAGCCCCGATATGATTCGCCAGCTGTTGATATCACTGCGTCGTCTGTGTCTGTTTACTTTTGTCTTGGGCTTAGAGTCGCTTGTTCCCGGATCATGTGGTGGATACTCAGATACGTAATGGGCCGAGGCGAGAGGATGATGGGCCCAGTTCAGAGGTCTAGAGCTTTGTGCCTCGGGAAAAATTCTCGATCAAATCGACAGAAATGCGTTTATGCAAAAGGCGATGTTCTGGGGGCCGTGCCGGAGGGGTTGTGCGAGGAGAGCTTGTTGGATCCTGTTTTCCCGTCTCAGGGGGAGGGGCACATGCCAAGTCCCGAAGAATAGGGTAAAAGAAAAACGATATGGGAAAGTTGGGGCCCAAAAAGATGGGAATTGCAAGAAAACCGGTTCGGCTGGAGTGGGGAATCGAGATCAAGTTGCACCAAGCGAGAGTTTGTGCCAGTCAGTGCCGGTTGGAGGGCACGGAGGGATGCGCAAGATGCTGGGGGAGGCGAACTTGGGATGTTGATTTGCTAGCAATGATTTGCGGTCAGGTTGTCCGTTGCCGATCTTTTGGGACTTGTGGACCAAAAAAAGCCGGATGGATCGACAAGGGAACGGGAGGCTGCAGGCAGTTTTGTTTCTGGGACCTTGAAACGGTCCAGCAGGCCAGGCAAATAGTGAATTCGTAGTCCAGGCAGATCCGGATCGAAGATGTGTTGCCCGTGGTGGAGTTTGGAGTACAGACGACGGCGAGTTATCGAAGAGTGACAATAAAGCCAAGAATACCGAATATTGGACAAATATCACACTGTACAAGGTATACAGATACAATGCTCAACGCCCGTATTCTGTACACCAGCGACGACAACAAACGACGAGTCTAGAAACTCAAGACCAGGTGAGATGGGCAATGGGAGAACCCGATTCTCGATTGGCCTTTGTCGCCGTCAGTCGCAAAGTCAGAATGACTCGGGGCGCTGCTCGTCGGTTGGTCTCTCTGCTTCACTGTCTTCAAGTCTGTCTGCAGACCAAGAGGGGTTGACAAGTCTAGGAGCAGAACCGCCAGAGCTAAGGTACAGCCGGGCACCGGTAAGCTTTGTAGAAGAGACGGCTGTGAGCAACAGGCATGAGCAGGCAGGGCTGGCAGGGTATAGAAGGAGGCAGCTGGACGGTGATGCACGGTACATGCTCGAACTGCGATGCTTGCCCGAATAGGTAAGGTGATTGTTGCCAGAGTGGAGGAATAAAAATGAAGAATAGAAATGAGAAGTGACTGACCGATGTAGATATCAAGGATGTTGCACAATTGTGCACTTGGCTAGGACGATTTGAAAGTCAAAATGAAAGGATGGGAGAAAAAGAATAGGTAAGCCGCGTTATGGAACTCTGTGGGTTGCCGATATCCCAGTCGCGCCTGCTATAAAAGATGTACAATGTACCTATTGCTCCCCCTTTTCTTGAATCTTTCCCTCGCCCACTTTCAGGATGCAACGACAGGGTCAACAGCAAGCGCAATTCGTCAAATTTCATGATATAAAAACCCTCGCTTTATTGCAACTCTGAACGGCAAGAACGGATCGTGCTGGGTGCAATTGTATGGGTAGTGCATGGGGGTAGCGGTGACGTCGCCAAGGACACTGACACCATGACTGTCTTGGCATCGAGGGGCAATGAAGGCCGAGGGAGGAGCAGGGGCTCCTCTCCTTCTCTGGCATATTTTTTTCCCTCGGTCAGGACGAGTGTGTCTGTGTTCATGGATGGCCTGTCTGGCAATATCTATTTTTTATTATTTTCTTCTTGAATGTTTTGAATATTCTGTGTTTCCGTTGTCTGTCTTGCAGCTCTTCCGAGATGGCTAACGGCACGCTGCAGCACTGCATCCTGATTTGTTGGTGCTGTGCTACCCCAAACTTCCCATCGTGTGCCTGGGGAACTCGGCATTGTGCAGCACTTTAAGGTCAATTCAAGGCCCCAGCGGTCCCAGCCAGATGGACCAAGGCGTTGGTGGCTTTTGACTGGAGGAGAGCTTGTTTTGCGGATCTTTTGCTCCGTAAGTTCTCCATTTCAAGAAATGTATCTCCTTGCTATTTCCTTCCCGTCCGATGGTTATTCTCTTTGTTCACTTCTTCGTTTACTTTCCCAGGGGAGGGGAAACATTTTCTTTGATCTCGAGTTCATTCCATCTCCCGAAACAATAAAGTGACGAATCATGGTTTATGCTTGTGTAGGATCAAATCATCAAAACTGAGGAGATATCGGAAGAAAAGCACAATATAAATCCCAGAGGGGTAAATCAGTACGATGTTGATGATGATAATGAACCGGGGATCCCAAGCAGGTCAATCCGTCACATTGATTTAAACTCAATTTGATGTCAGCCCCCTCTGTGCAACTCACACAACATCACAAAGTCACCCATGTCGTCACAATCCTCGCACAAGCCATGGCATGATTTCTGCAGCTCAAGAAGAGAAAAGGAAAAGAAAAAACGGCCCAGTTGAAAGGTCCAGCCGCTCCTTCGTTTCTTTTTTCCCCCAGGTTTGTTCGGGTCCGGGATATTCAATTACCGGGTCACAACTACCGGGCGGTATTCGTCGTCGACTTCTCGTTACCGTTGCACAACGATAACAAAGACACGGCAGCACATCAGGGGTCCAAGTGTCGTAGCGAAATGTCGTCATAATTACATATCCAGGGGTATAGCCGGCCCAGTTGGCTTGACAGCAAGGCCGGAGCCGTTTTTCATCAACGGCTTTTAAGGGTCCTTCCTTTTTCACTCACTTTCCCGCTCCCCGATGGTCGTCTGTGAGACTCTCCCCCACATCGGTCGGTGATTGTGAATCGCGCTAGAACCGAGCAGACGAGCACAGAAACGGATAATAATTACAAGCCTCACCACACCGCTGCTCGGTATCATGCCCTTGTCATGAGATATGATCCAGAATGCAGTGTATCTCCGTGAGCACACACATACGGGCTTCAAGTTGGCAGTTCTCTCAATCTGATCCGGCTCATGCCAGATGAAGTGTGTACTTCACGTCAGACCGGTCTCATACTCTTATTGCTTTTGTTCACATCACCAAGCCGCCACCGAGACATTGATAGCAAGAACTATTGCATGGATCACCAAACTCAGAGGGGCCGGTAACTGCAAAGAGCCTGTGGGATGAATCACATACTTGCAGTTGTTGGAGAAGAGAGAAACCTCCAGCCTCGTCCCCCTTATCTTGAGACTCAGGCTGGTCGAGGGGTGATAGCTCACAGTTCGGCTCATCACATTACGATTACCTACGCAGAGTGATAAGATCAGATCATCATCATGATAACCACCGCATTTCGCATTTCGCAAATCACAAATCTCATATCTCAAAGGAAAGAATCTGATGATGGTCTAGATACCATTTGCCAATCAAACATGAAGTATTACTTACTCTTGTTGTCACCCCTAACTGTTCGTCAATGTCAACTCAGTGATGGAACGACCAGGACCTATCACGTCTCAGACTCATCCCCTACACATAATCAAGACAGTTTGGTCAGTCCATGTAGCTCTGCTGCCACAACAGGCCTGTTATCATGGGAGACCAGGAATGAGCTCTTTGGGCTGATAATAGATATCCTAGTCTGAGTCTGACACCCTAGAAACTTTCACCCCATGCATGGCCCCTTTTCATCTCTTGGGCGGTACTGCTTTCGCTGCCTCTTTGCCATGCGCCAACTTTTGTTCAAGGAAACAAGGTACAAGGCAAGCACCGGCCTGGGACAAACAGGAAGACCTACTAGGGTTTTCACTCTTCAATAGCCAAACATACTCGTTGTCCGATCAGTGACAGCCCGGGTTCTAAAACTGACAGTAGACTTTCAATGGTCTTGCTTGCCTGAGTGAGTACTGAGATGGATGCCAGATTCATGCACCCGGTTATGGAAATGGAGGCTCCTCAAGTCAGTCAAAATCTCGGCCCATGATGTGACATGGTCCGCTCAGTACTTCCATATGTTGTTGGTAACAAGCCTTGGTTCGACTTGGTGCCTTCTGCTTCTCTCTATACTCTCCTGCCTATCTGAATGTGAATCGTGAACCTCTACACGGGCATCAGCCAGTCAATATCGACCATGGTGTTGAGGTTGACAGGAACAAACCGTCCTATCAGCAAGTCGAGGGCAATTAACAATGAACCAAAACATGTGTGTACCATAATTCAGTCCATGACTATATCTCCTTGTCTCCACCATTGCTGAAATCTGTTCCATGTGCTCGATCAAAGCTCGGCTCCATCCGGATATGCTCTCTTTTCCGCTGAAGGCTTCATGCGTCCAGTCTCGCCAATGAACAACCTACCTAGAGCCGTCCGTTCAGATTTAGTCAATCCGAATATGTTCCATTGGTGACCTGAGCCTGCATAGCGCTCTGATGTTTCCTCTCATTTATCAAGCTCGTGCTTTATCCCAATACCTCGACGCTGGGATCGAAATCTCAGTTTCATATTACAAGTACCCTCAGCCTCCCATCATATCGACAGCCCAATTCTTAACCATCCATCCATCCCAAGCCCCTACAATTTAGCCCCTTCCTTCTCCTTCTCCTGCTTCCTCCCCTCCTCCCTAACCCGCTGAGCACTCTTCAAAAGCGCATACATGGTCTGTATCCTCGGCAACTCAACACCCCTCTGTCTCGCGATCCTCACCGGATTCCCCAGAATAACCTCCAACTCCATCGGCCTCCCACCCTCCCAATCAAGCAACATACTCGGTTTGCTGCCCACATTCCGCTCACTGCTCCTCAGAATCTTTTCCGGCGCAGCCAAACTGCCATCCTCAGGGAAACCCCTGCCCAAAATCTGGGGCACAGCACCCCAGATCTCATCCATAACACCCTGCAAATGAATCCTCAACTCCTTGGTCTGGCTAGTCGGATCACTATCCGTGACCATCTCTGCGTTCCCCAACCCGCCAGATAACACCGCAGAGGGGTTAAACGCAGCGTTGATACACAGTTTATGCCAGCGAATCATCTGCAGATCGATCTCGCTCGAGATCTCAACATCGCGAATCCCGCCCAGCCGAGTCCACCAGTCCCCGAGTTGATTCGCATGTACGGCACTCATATGATCTAACCTCTTTATCTCATCCTCATTGATCCCAGTCCCCCCCGGCGCCGGAGATTTCGATTGCAAAGAACCTGGAACAGAAAACGAAGCAGAGTCGACATACCCGCCTAGATGAATCCTCGTCCAGCGATTCTGCCGAATCACCCCCGGTCGAATCTGCTCCGCCGAAATAACAGTCACGGCGCTCAGGATCGGGTTGGACGGGAATCGCTCGCGGTATGGATGTTCCACGCCCACGCCGTTTTGGATCAGTACGATACAGGTGTTGGGGGAGGTTATTAGGGGGGCGATTAGTTCCGGGTCGTTGGACCGGTCGGGTAGTGCTTTGGTCGTTACGATCACGTAGTCCCATTTTGGCTGGCCTGGGGCGGACGCTGCGGCAATGGAGGGATAGACTGCGTGCGGAGTGAAGGTGTAGTCTCCAAAGGTGTGGGTTTGGAGCTGGACGCCGCCGGATTCGGACAGGGCCTTGTAGTTGGAGCGGGCTATTAGGGAGGTGTGGATGTTTTTGGATGGCTTATAATTGTGCATTTTTGTTGTTAGTCAAGTAAAAGGGTCCTCGGTGGGAAAGAGGTCATTATTGAAAGCCTTACAAAATGTAGCCGGGAGGCGTAGAAACAGCCGACTGCTCCGGCGCCGACAAAGACGATATGGACCGGTCTGATAGTGGGTGTCAGTAAAACGTGAAACGGGCATGGTTCAGACCTGCCGGAACAGACCGGGCCATACACCGGTTTCCATTCGGGACGCGGAGGCGGATGAGGTAAGAAGAAGAAGAAGACCGGTAACACTTACTTCTCCGGGTCCGGACCCGGCTTCGGAGCTTGATGCATGGTGACGGAGAAGCGGGATCCAGGTTTGTCCACCAGACTGCGGATAGACGGTCTGCAACCTTTGTGTGTGGCAGTTTGTATGCGGCCCCTTTACGTTCACAGCTACTGAAAAGGGGTCGGTCGATTGGGTAACGTTATTGTAGTGGATGGAATATCAAAACAAGCCACTGACGAAGGGATATTGATACGGCACGTGTACGGATAACGTAAAGCCTACAAGTCGTGACAAAACAAATGCGATAAAGACAAGCACGTGTTCTGTTCTATGTTAGAGTATGGAAAAGAAGCAATAGTGGCTGAATGCCTCCTGTTGTGTCTCTCAAAAGTTGGTGATGATGCAGGCAGGTTGGTGGTGGTGGTCGGTATCCGGATAGGAATGGCTGGGCAATGATGTCGCCATCCACACTTGGACTGGATTGGGGAATGATTTCATCTTGGCACTTTTGAAGCCTTTCTCCAATAGAGCTCCCCCAAATCTACCCCGCATTCTGTCAACCCCAATGGGGGCACCTGAATCTTGAAATAACATTAGCGGTCTCGTATCCGTACGAGTCTTGATACATGTCAAATCTATGTATTCAATACAGCAAACCTGGAAACACATCTATAATGGCTAATTACCAGAAAATCAAGGTGATCTACGATCGACTGATGGATACACTCTCAATCTCTTACCTAGTGTTGCCGGCCTACAGGGTCTCGATGCTCCACGTCTCATTCAATCCCATCCAACGGACCGTATTACAAGCTAAGCGAGGGCGGAAGAACAACGACCACAGCAGCAGCAAAGGAGAAAATGGAGCTTACGGGAGACGGCCAGTCGAGCCGAAAACTCCAGCAGTCCAGACCAACAACGGGTCCCCTTCACCAACTTCACCGTGACCCAACGGCTCTAGTGAGAAGAAGAAAATGATATTCTTAGATTTGAAAATCGGAGAAAAAAAGGATCAGAGCCGCCATGTAACAGCACCATTTTGTGACTAAATCCCAGGGCGGGCACCATCCGTTACACGGTGACTGACTGAACCTCAGGGTTAGCCGCGATGGCCACCTGTCTGTCTGGTTAGGTCCCCGGCTGGCTGGCGCGGCTGCTCGGTGGTTAGAAGTGAGCACTAGGAATTAACAAAGAACAATTCTAATTTAGCCTGAAAGCCAGACCGGCAACTTGAAACGAAACCACACCAAACCTACCGACAGTCTCGCAGCGACGATCCGGAAGCATAGTCCATGCCACCGTACCCTTCGAGTGTTTGTTGGACGGGCTAAACTCACCTCGGTGTGATCGTGACCTCTACGACATGCTCGAGGTTCTAGGTAGGTCTGGAAATCTGACAGACCACGGAAGATACCGCCCAAGGCCTCGAGGTTCTGAATTCCAGCTCTCTGGGCACATCTGCGACACAGTATAGACGTAAGCTACGTCGCTGCCATATCATGCTAATATCTGTACAGTACCATACGTACTGTAATCCGGATGTCTTATACAGGAGTCGCTTGGTATAAGAGCCGTCGTCTCGTATTGCTTATGAGGCAGACAGAATATGACTGTCTGTGTGTCTCTTAATATTTGTCAGTTATTCAGTCCTTTTGTGAGCTTTTTCAGTCAAGGGGCACCAGTCAAGAGGTCTACCGGCCAAGTATTGCTTACCCAAGTTGTATCTCATTCCCTCGCTCGGATATGGAGCGAGATCGGTAATGATACATGCGGCTCAACGTTGAAAGGGTTCAATGCCCGGACGCTATTACCTACGCATGATGTTCCTGCTTTAGAATACTGACTGTACATGACATTGCGGACATGGCCGTTAAACGTGAGGACCGTCCATGAGAAAGAAGTGAGATCCAGACTTCAAAACATAGGAAGATGGCTGCGAGACAAGCCATTGTCAACTCTTCAGATGATGCAAATGCTGTAAAGGAACCTACCATTGGTGCCCACGATAGCCATCGGCCCGTCGTCATAATGGACAGCGAGTTGAAGAAGCCTCCGGGACTTAATCCCCGAATAAAGACATGAAAACCGGTGCCTGTGAAACCTGACCTGACATATACCGGCAATAACATGACATGATGCGATGCGATGCTATGTGATGCTATGCCGATGCGACTCGACAGCAGTATGCATCCATCGAATACCGTGACGTCTGGTCTGGTGGTGCAAGTAGAGAAGAAAAGCATGATGATGCGAATTTTTTCGTACGTATCGCTCTTCCCGACACGAAGGACCGTTCATACCCACCAACAACCAAACCCAGAATACCAGGGTAGGCAAGGTAGGTGGGTAGATAAGTATCTTGTTCGGCACCTGTCTGCTGGCGCCCCAGACTAACCCATCATCTGGTTCGTGATAGGTGATGGTGTGGATGTTGGATGGTAGATGGCGTTCTGGTGCAGCACGATGGGTGGAATATCTCCGTCCTAACGGGCCAAGACAAGAAAAAAATGTGAGCTGCAGAACACTCGAATTGGTTCATCATCAGCCCCCCACCATCAAGTATCTCCAGATACTCGCAGGTTCTTCTTCTCGATATAGCCTAAAGTCGACCATGTTAGTTGATTGGTTGGCTTTGTCGTATGTACAACAGACAGACCAAAAGACCAAATGAATGGAACAACGTTACCGGAATTGACCGCCCACGCCGCCGTCCGGGAATACCTCCCTGGCGCTCAGCCCATGATGCATTCATTCCCAAATCGTCGGGAGATGCACCCACACCAAATACCCAGACGAACTAACTCCGGCTCCGATTGATTACAGGCAAGTGAAGGTATCCATGACCTAGCTAACCTAGACCAAGTGTAGATGAACCACACGTCAATTGTGTCATTGATGTAACCTCTTTGGCATGGTCTGGACTTCAAGCGTCGAGCCCATCCATCCAACATTCCACAACGGTCTCCTGCTGATAGGACTTGATTATCCGTATCTCGATGAAATGTCCAGCAGCCGGTAGAGGATCGATAAGGCAGCATAGTCACCATCCATCACGGCCCTGGTGATGTCTTTATACATGAGGTCGAGTGCTTGACTAACCAAGTCGGTAGCTAATCGACGTCGAACTGTCCTTCGTGACGTATCGTCGACCTCAATGACCCCTCCAATAGACCTCGTCGTGGGGTCAAGATGCAACATGTAACCGATGTGCCATCTGCAATTTGGCGTCGCTGATACGGATCCTTGAAATTTGGCACCTGGAAAAGCCCCCCTAGAGAGAAACCCATCATGATATCAACCCGAGCAGGTGGCCATAGCTTCTCCAGAGAAAGGACCCAAGCTCCTCGTTCTTGCTTCAGGTGAGATCCTTCCTTCCTCCTTCCACCCCCATGCCCATTTCCCCGCTCTGGCAGGCTTCAGCAGCCACGATGAACCCCCACCCCCCAAAAATCCGACCCCTTCCGGTCACCAAACCTTCCATCAAATCCCCGGTCTCTTCCGCTGATGTTTTTCAGCTCGCCCGGGCCGAGCCGGGTGCTAAGGCACGGCGCATTTGCACCTGTGGCCCTGTGGGTAGGGAATACAGCGCTAGAACAACCACAACAGCGGGGGAGAACACTGGCCCCCACAGCCCGGTCGATCTGCTGGCATCAAACCTCCAAATCCGTGATATCTTTCATTTCGGTCTTCAAACCACATGAAGAGCCCATAGATCGTACCGGAAGCTGTTGATATGGCGGTATAGCAACTGAAAACCCCTCTTTGGAGGTCACCACTGGGCCTTGGCTTGATGCTTATGCTTGTATAGAATGAAAAAGAATCCAATGCTCGCAGTGAGCGGTGATTAAAGGACATCCTGCTCCTTCATGTCTGGGAATCCCAATGTCGAAGTCCTGCCATTTTGAGATTTCTCGAGTAAAGGCGGTCAGCTCCTCCAAAAATGAGCGGCTGATGTCCTCTGCTTTTGGTCCGAGTGACATCAGATCGACTTGAAAAGAGAAAAGCAGTCCGGAGAATTCAGCTTCCTCATATAAAACCACAGCGAGCTGTATGTACCAAAGACTAGCGGGTGTCTCTGAAGCCGTTACAAAGACTTCACCAGGTATTGATATGTACCTGTTTCGTATCGAGTCTGCAATTTGCCGCGAAAGGCTCCAACTGAAGTTACTCGGACCAAAGTAAAGGACTGAGTGGTCGGTAGGCAGCGAGCCTCCCTCATTTACCAGATTATCAGATCCAGACGATGACATCCCAAACTGGGAATAAAAGTCCAGCAGTGGCAAGGCTTAGAACACAACCTTATTATCGTCATCCTGCCGCTGGATCGACCATACCATCTGCACATCAGCCCGTGATCCTCGGTCTATAGCGCGCCTCATTAATATCCAAAGAATCTTGGCTAGTCATGGCGGACTTTTGGATCAGGTACCCTCGAGGGCGACAAGGCCAAAAACGCCCGGCATTCGTTCGGTTCCTGGCATGCGGTTATGGATACCCAGGCAGCTGAATGCAGTCATCCAGACCGACAGGAGGAAAGAATGAAAAATCTGCATGCCAGCAGACTTCAGCCACTTCGCCTTGTCACGATCTCAGTTTTAGCCCACCTCTTCAGACCGACATCGACAAGATTACGCCTCGAGGCGCCGAAATCGTTCTCGAAGCTTTGCCGGGCGTCGTGGGATCTTGGGCTGAACTCGAGGCGCCCCCGTGGAGGTCCATACCTTATGCAAGGTGAGAACCTTACCGGGGGAAGGTGAGCGAGTATGTACAATACATAGGTACGAACGGCTAGTATTCAGTACATACGGATACTGCCGACCTTTTCCCGGATGTAGGTAGGTAACAAGGTAGGCCCCAAGAAGAGAATTTCTGTCATTGGCGTAGAAGCTTGCATCCCTCTGTCTCACCTGCTCCAGAGTGTCTCCAGTCACTCGACGGCGAGACCGGACATATGGTGTGACATCCCAAAACGGCGAGGTGCACCACAAGAGGCGCGCTTGTGTGGAGAACAAGGGTGGTGTCGTTGGTGCTTCATTTCATCATGACGATTCGATGGTGTTTTGAGGCTGCAATGTTGGTGAGCTCGAAGAGGATCGCGGGGGTGTCCCTCTAGTTTCATGGAGAAATTGGAGGTCGTAAAGCGTGGGGGTGACCTTCCCAGATCAAAAAGGATGGGGGGTGCCACTTTGGGAGGGGAAGTAGCGAACCATTGCATCTGCAATTCTGCATCCTCACAGAAGGTGCCGACGAAAATGATGCTCCATCGCCAAAGATATCCAATCAAAGATTAATAAAATGCTTTGCCCCTGTTATGGCCATATCGAGAGGCTGGAGTACAGAAGTTAGCTGTGAAAAGTGCTTCCATACATATGCAAGTCCAGGGGCATCGACGTGCTGCATGGTACGGTTAGTTGAACTTTTCCTGCACCATTGAACCGGGCAGCAGCTCGTCCAAACGTCATTTGTGGACTGGATAGCCGTTCGCAATAGCTGGTCGGAGCCTGTTAATGAGCAAAAGGAATGACAATACCGGTGCATGCCACTCGTCGAAATAGCTGGCTTCTCCGATATTACAGAAGTGACCGTACGATGAGGGCGAGCAGCTAGCTGGTGGTCAATTTCACCAGCAACGATCCGTATCCATAGCTGTAGCACTAACACGCTGCTAGTTTCGTCAACCGAATGTCTCTGAAATTCCGTTGACCGGCGCTGCGATTATCCGAATTTAGTTGGAGGCTTTTTATAGTTCGAACGACGACTGGACGTTGCTGGATCTGAACCCCTACGACCCCGCCAATACCATACAAGACAAGAGTTTACCTTGTACCGTGTACCTCGACCCAGCACATCGCCTGATGGTGGAATGCGTGATGGAGGGTGCAGAAACGGGTTATCGAGTCCCCAGGGCTGTGTACCGATCGATGGTGATTGGGGAACGTCGTCGAGCTGGGGGCTTGCTTCTAGAACACCGAGAGAAGGTTTGCCGGGGTGGTTACGCAAAACGAAAAGCGTGCTGTCATGATCCCAGTCCCGGTCCAGCGCGGGTGTGCTGACGATGAGGGGAACGTCCCAGTCCCTTCGGCCGCCTTGGGGTCGTCGTTGAACCGGGCAATGGACTTCACATGTTTTACGGGGTATTGGGCACCCCAAGACTTCGACTTCCAAGATTGCCAACACCATCCGATCTTCAATGCTGGAATTAGAGATGGCTTGTAGGATTTGCACTTGATATTGAACCTTCTGACCTCAGTCATAGTCGCCCGATATTCCCAGATCGGCAACCGAAACCGAGATAAATCCTGTATCCTGGAAGCCTGTTTTGTTTTCGCACAAGAAACATTCTACTGCTTCTGAGAGACCACAAATGTGTGGCAGGTATAGTACAGTGCATCGAGGTTGTCGTGGTCTGAAATACCGAGGATGACATGTGCCATGTTCCCGCCAGCAAACCCGTACCGAGTCTTCGATGGTCTGAAATGTCTGAGGTAAAGTTCATACTTCTGGCAGGTGTTTCATACGTTAGAGATTGGTCGTCGTAAAACGCCCGCGTCGAGTTTTTCCGGTCGAATCCCACGTCGTGTGTGGCATACCGTACTCGCCGTCAGCTTTCCCCAAGACCGATCACCAGGTGAGCCCAGACGGTACTGATATTACGGCGGCTTCTGTGCAATTCAGCCAAATCATCCCCATAGTCCATTCGTGATGCCGTATTGTCTGGGGCCCAAAGTCAGATCTTTTATATGCCGACAGCATAAGGTCACGACACAGGGAAGCTCTTGCGCTGGCCTTGGTGGGCACCATTACGTTCCGAGTCGGCCCCTAGTTCCGAACAAGTCGGACAACTATACAACAGGCGAGCGCTTAAGGAAAGTCGCTTATAAGGGGTTGTATACGCCTGTACAAGTAATTGTCGGTTCCGGAGATGCCATACATAATACCAGCAACCAGACAACCGAGTGCCGATCATCCCGCGGCCCAAGTTTGTGGGGTGATGAAATCTACAGCTGACGACCATCTTGAAGAGTCCGTTGAAGGCTTGAAGCAGACTTGTGATCAGACGACATCGACCACTCTGCAGAGAGACGAAGATGAGCTGCCAGGGGGGCTAGCAGCTAACGGATGGTGTTCGGTATAGTGGAAGCTGCCGCAGAAATGTGTTGGCATTCTGCTGCAAAGAGACCTCCTTGGTTCACAAACTAAGGCAGAACGACGCAAGTAGGGCAGCCTCTTCTAGGTTAAACATGCAGCTCAACTGAGTTGTCGATGGCATCATGAGCCGAGCCAGTGGGCTGCTGGATTCAAAGGCCGTGGGTGGATGGAAAATTTTGCTATGCGCCAACAGCCGCCTCTGTCAAGAAGAGTCCGCGAGATCGGGCTCACGGAGAAATGGGTGACAGAGCCGGTTTCCAGACAGCACCGGTTCGTTAGTGTGTTGCAGACTCGGAGGATCCATGCAGTGCAATGCTGTGTCGACCGAATAAAGGCAGTGCACTTTGGTTGCCAAGTCGTCGGTTTCTGCTCTGTCGCCAGTTGCACCGAAACAGGGTATCTCAACCCAAACCGCCAACCTCACGGCGTAGATCATCTTTTGTGCGACTTTACGGGGTGGACACTGCGTCGAGTTAATAAAAGAGGAAAGCCGTTCTGGACAACTTTGATGGTGCCGTCCCTAGGCCCGAGGACTTGGCAACCCCCCCCCCCCATATCTGAAGTCTAAATAATGACAGGTGCTGAGTAGGGCTCCATCCAATTTGCATTCCGTGTATTGTCTGGCCGTTGGCAGCAAGCACACTGCCGAAGAGGGCCACGAGTCTCCGACAAGACGGCGATTCTCGTCAGGAGGCCATCGCAGTCCGGGCTTGACTGGATGAGACTTGCCGCCTACACAGTCGAGACCGGGAGGCCAGAAACTCCAGACGCGGGTTGGTGGAGACTGGCAATATATATACATTCTGCCTCTTCTACAGCTCAGAGATTTTCGGCGGCCGGGAAAACAAACAAAGTGGCCAGCCGGACAAGTATTCGCCCAAGACAAATCTGAAGCAAATAACCTCTTTCTGACTGGGTTGCAAGGTGAACTGTCCCGCCGTGGGATTCGTGCGGATGGTTGATGAGGCTGTATCATAGGCTTATATCGGGACAGGAGATATAGCGTGGGATGCGGAATGCCAACGACGGCTCTATTGTAAGGCCGGGAGCTAGACATGACGCAGATCTCTCTATCGAATTATGATGCCCAGAGTTGCGAGGCAAAACTCCAAAGAGACCCAAGAGAAGCTGACTTCAAGTTCTTTGGCCATTGTTGATGGATGATTGGGGGATCTTGGGCCCCATGCCGCACCGTCCACGTCACCGACGGGGAAAAAGAGACTTGGAGGTGGAAAGCCACCTCCGCTTTCACCGTGACGAAGGCCGTGGGAATAAACTCGATAGTATCCGGAGTGGACAGGACACGGGGAGGCTTTGGTCGTGGAGTGCTGCAAGGCCTGCCGCAATATCACCTTGGGTTTCATACATGTATGTTGAAGAAAATTTCTTCAACGGCAGACGCTGCAAAGGGATATCAAATTGAAGACAGAAGAGTGGCCAGTCGGCGTGTCCAGTGCGTCTGGCAGGACAGAGGAGGCTTGCGGTGTGAGTGGCTGCCCGTCTCGGTGTGGTGAGTGGGAGCCTCTCATCGGCCAGCAGAAGAGCGTGGGGCCTTGCAGGAGGAGAGTTTTTCACATCCTCCAACATCTCACCCTGTGGTGCATTTTGCTGTGTTGTCCAGTGGCTGTCCAATGTCCAATCCAGGGGTCGAACAATAGATGAGTCTGGTGCAGGAGAAAAGTCTTTTCAGGGGGCCATTGTGCTGCATGTTGAGCTCCTGCAAGAGATGCTTACTCTGCCCGAAACCCCACCAGCCGTGAAATGCTGCATCGCATTGTACATGAAGTTGGAAAAAACTAGTCGAGATGTGTTCGGGCCTGTTTTGATTTTGCCATTTTTGATTGGGGGTCGTTTTTACCCAGATGCCTCCTGAAAATGGCTTCGGGGTAACTTTTACTGGGCAAACCCCACCGTAATGGAGCTTTGTGCTGCAGTGCTGGGGGCGGCTGGCCGTAGATGCCGCCGAGTTTCGTGTAATTGAATCGGTCTTTATGCAAAGGAGAAAATCTTTTCTTTTCGCTTTGCTTTGCTGGAGAGGTAAGCGGTAGACAAAATAGATGCCGTCTTCTGGCACAAGACGAGCACGGAGTCGCAAGCCAGCCAAGTTAATTTCCAAGTGGATTCCGGGTACTCTGGTCCGATGGGAGTAAAACCAGGCTCCATACCGGTAATCCGTACCGTATTGAGACTGGCAAGTGAAGATCAAAGGACTGGAGGAGGGCAGGTGGTGATGTGATTCAAACGACAAACTATCGATCCTGACCAGGGGGAGATTGGTATCAAGTGCGTGGGATGACAGAGGACCCTGCTCAGCGCTGTGCTGTTCGTATGGCGACTGTTGGAGGGTGCAGCTTTCCATGCAACCACAGCAATTCAAATGGGCAAAGAGGGAAAAAATCCTAAGGGTTCTGCAGGCCGGGGAGCACCGAAGAAAGGAAGGCAGCCGGGTGTTGGAAAGGTGGGCGCGCAACAATTATTAGTTTCTAAGGAAAAACGCATCACTGGCAGGAACGGGCTAGACATGACGACCTGGCATCACTGCGGCAGCGGAAGGCGGGAGCGTGGGCGGCTCAGACCTGAGTTCCGCCCAAACTCGGTACGGATACGGAGTACGAATACATCACCAGCTTCAGACGCAGCACACAACACAAGGTACCAGCTACACAAGCCGTCCTGGGCTCTTGAAGATATTCGCAAAGCAAGGGAAATTTGCCCTGGGCTTGCCAGGCCTGACGGTGAGTGGTGAAATTTACTCGTACATACCTGTAAAGAAAGATTCACAAATACGCTCGTACTGTACATTACAGAGCATCTCGCAAAGCCAAAGGAGGAAGGAGCCGTTGTCTTGAACTGAACCACTGCCTCCCACATGCCGACCTCCCACTCTTTCATGGGTGTGAATCAGTGATGATGAATTTGCTGTCATCATGGTTGTCCGCCAAAATACGGATATTACTCACTTGATGAGTTGAGCACCAGCCTCGGCGATGTTGTTATTACTGTTTTGTGCTGTACGAATTCAACATCACGATCTTGTCTTGTGCTCTCATCTATCATGGGAAGGCGCGCCGTCGTGCATCTTGCCCACCCGCACTCCTCCGATTTCTGACCGTGGACCCCTACCACCATGTACTGTACGGTCGACCTTGCCTGAATGTTACTTCTCTCCCACTGACACTCTGCCATCGCCCACTGCAGGCTGTCAGAGAGCCGAAATTCAAGTTCTGCTGCTTGTGGTGGCATGGCGCTGCCTGTGATCCATCTCGTGAACTGGAGCCAACAGTTCTTGGAGTTGAACCGCCAAGTGCCCCCCCATCTTTCAACCCCCCTTTTCTCCTCCTCCCAAGGCTTTTCCTCCCCCAGAAAACTCCCATGCCAGGTAAGGACTGGAATCCCGCTCCGTCTTTCGCCTAGGAACGGCCATGAAATCTGCAACCAACCAGCACTATTCGGCTCGTTCAATTTCGCAAAATACCATAAGCCCTCCCTGGCTGATGTGAGTGACCGAGTGCCCACTCTGGAACACTATCCGTATTGTACCATCCATAGTAGGCAATTTGTACTGCGCAGTAACGCAGTTTGTTCGGCTGGCTGAAGAGACATGTACCTCCACTGGGGCTTCTGCTGGCCCTCTACCTGGTTGCTGACGGTCGTACGGAGTATCCACTCCACGGTACGCAGCGGTACGCTCTTCTGTGAATCTGGTCGCCGATGCATCGCATCTCCACAAAAAAGATGTCCAGGGTAGCAGTAACAGGCGAGACGGCAGGTTCAAGTGTTAGCCTGTGTGAGGAGCGTCTCCAATTTCCAGAGCCAGATCACGATCCAGGTACAGAATACAGGCCCGTATCGCCGTCCGGATACCGCAGCTGTGGCTTGAAGCAGTGGAGCTTCAAGTTGTCTGGCGTAAGGTACGGGGTTCCATGTACCGTACATACCATCGATGTACCAGCGACTCAGCGTGCATGTGTGTACCTTCCCACCCGAGCGAAGCTAAGGTATCCCGAATCGGTCCCCCCCGTTTCGTCACTCTCGTCCCGGCCATGCCTGCTAGCTTCTGGGTTGTGGTCTTGGATGTCGTCCTACTAGCGCCTGGGGTTCGCGACTTGATCTGGCAGCCCACATGGGCCACATCGAATCCCACTTGGAAACGAGGAATAATTATGAGCAAGGCCAGGTCCAACCCACGCCGGATTGTCATTAAAAGACCGCACCTCCCTCGATGTCCTTCCCCCGGATCTTGAACACGCTCTTGAGCTTCTGGCTTTCCTTCTAGCTCTCCGCTTCCGAATTTGCTCGCTTCCAATCTCGGCCTCGGCTCCAGCTCTGGATTCTCACTTGCGCAAAGCAATGCCAAATAACAATATCAACAGCAGAGAATAAGAAAAGGGGACATCTGCAAAGCATCTGCGGCAGGAACAGCACGTCACCTTCCCAGGTTCACAATTCACAGCAACTACCCGCCGTACCTAGCTCGTACCGTACTGTACCTCGAGCTATCGAAAGAGCTTCCAGCTTGGCTTTGGCTGTTTGGTTCTTTCTTGCCTGCCCGCCACTCCCCACGTCGTCCCTTCCCACGTTGGCCACCCGTGCCATCGAATTGTCCTACAGCTCCTGTTTCGGTTGGGTCTTGCTGAGCTAAGAACAGCACAGTCGAGGACAAGAGGTTCGACATCTTTTTGCCTTTGCGAAACCTTGAAATACGACCACAGCTCCGGCTGAACGCCTCAAACTCCAGCCGGTGCGCAGGGCGAGACCTTCCCGACATCATCCCGCAGCTGTCTCTGGCCTGTCCTGAAATACCCCACCAGCTCCCACCAATTTTTTATGTGATTGATCGCATCACAATCATCAATCATCGCTCGCGCCTTCCAACTTGGATTCCACCAAGACAATCTCCACTCAATCCACATTGTTATTTTTTGTTATTTTTTAGGAACACTTATCTTCTTGGGTTTCTTCCCTTGACCTTGACTTGTTTCAGACAAATCCCGGACCGTTCGGCATCTTGTCACCACAAACCTCGACCGGTTACGATTTTTGTATAACATCGAGATGAGCTTCTAGCAACGAATCCTCCTTTGCGACCTGCTCTGTTTGGACTATCCTTGGGAACGATACATTTGGGTTTAAGTTTTTCCCGCCTTGCAGCCTTTCCGGCCCACGTTGTAACAGGAACGGTACCATCAATCTTTGGACTGCACCTGCCAAAGGCACGACCGGACTGCAAGCTTCACAAGCTTGCAGCCACTCAGCATCGAGGAACTTGGAAGCACTGGGAAACCCCGAGCCCCAGTCCACCAAAAAATAAATCTGGCTCCGCTCCGAATCGGCGCCGTCACAAACTTACCCCGATCTAGCTGCCGCTGCTTTCTCCTTTTCTTCTCTCAACTCTGAGTGGGTTGTGCTGCTTCTAGGCTAGGAACTGAGACTCGGAAACGATTGCATCTCCTTGCAGCAGCAACCATGCTCATCGACGGGGAGAAATGGGCCTGCGAGGCATGTGTGAGGGGACATCGTGTCAGCAACTGCCAGCACCATGGTGAGTGATTTTGGCGTTTTTCTTTGCTTCGTCTTATTCCTGTTTTGGTGCAAGTTCGTCTATTTTCTTAGATTCCTTGCATGGAAGAGGGAGGGGTGGTGCATGCATCTGCTTGTGGCCGATCGCATTGGAGGAGCTTGGGGTTCGTCACCAGCTCGGCTCTGTCCGTCTGCCCGGCTCCAACCGAGGGGTTCGGCGGGACATTTCGCAATAGGAAAATACTGGGCGAATTGGCATCATTGCGAGAATGGCACAAACCCCTCCATGTCGAATTCTCGTGCATACAGTACGGAGCACAGCACCACTCCTTGGTTCTAGCATTTTCCCCCAAGAAAATGACAAAGACGAGAATCAGACGAGATATATCGACCTGCTGATGGCTTGCATGGGCAATGGCTGTCCAATCGACTGCCCCCCTGCCATTCCACACTACACCACATCCCGTATCCGAGTCCTGTCGTGTCTTGTTGCGAGAGCCGTTGTGCTAACCTGTCTGTACCACTGCAGATCGGCCCCTTCAACACATCAACAAGAAAGGGCGGCCCGTGTCACAATGTCAGCACTGTCGCTCGATGCGCAAGTCTCGCGCTGCACACGTCAAGTGTGACTGTGGTGAGAAGACTCACAAGTGCATGCACCTGAAAACGACCATGGAAGGTCACAAGGGTGAGCTTTGTCGCGTCAGACTGATCAAGGCTATGCTCGTCTGACTTTGTCTCTTGTCTCTTCGCAGATAGCTGTTGCTGCAACCATGGCGGTCGCTGCACTTGTTCCCACAAGAAGGAGCCTCCTCAGCTCGACACCGTCCCCGAATCCGACTCGGAAAAGGGCTCCAAGACGTCGCGCGCCAGGCGTCGCGCCAACACCACCAGCTCCGAAGGCATCCTGTCCTTCGACGCCAACGGTCATCACAAGCCCACGCACAAGGTCAACAAGGCCTCGCAGAAATGCGGGCCTTACCAGCTCAACCGTGCCAACTCGATGCACCACAGCGGCAGCACCGGCAGCCATTCTACTGACGACCACTGCAACGACTCGCTTGGTAGCAGGTCGCCTACTCACAGCAGCGTGAGCGGCGAGATGACCAGGTCCGAGGCTACTTCTCCCTTGATGACCGGTTCTTCCTCTTTCACCCACCTGGGCGGGCAGTTGCCACCACCCCTGGATCTCTCGGGAATCAAGTACCCTGCGTACGTGGCGAACAGCGCCGAGTTCTTCGGCAGCCTCTCGGATTGGGAACCGCCACTTTTTAGCGCCGGAGTCGAGAGCGCCGCTGTGGACTGGAGCGGCTTTGAGGGACTCAATTTCGCCAGCAAGACGGGGGCTGACTTTGCCCCCTCCAGCTACAGCCAGCCGCAGAGCTACAGCGGTGGTTATGACTTTGCCGGCTCAGAGCAGGTTCCGACCTTGACTACCAACACTTCAACTTCGGGAGAAGTTTCCGAGGTTGGAGATTCTCTTCCAAGCGTTCTGGATGATTTCGAGACTGCTTTCCCGAACAGTGCCGCCTTTAGCCTGCCGAACATGCATGCCAATATCCTTGGCTACCCTGACATGCCTCTCGACTACGAAGAGTACAAGATGAAGGCTTGCAACAAGTTTCTGCCCGCCACGACTGACGACCCAACCTTGCTTGCTGCCCCCTTCACTACTTTCCAGCTAGAGGAGGAGCCTCTTTGGTTGGGTGACTACCATGGCCTACCCATGACCGCCTCCCCGGCCGAGAGCAATCTCGCCAACTACTGGGAGGCTCAGTAAACCCCTTTTTTCATTTTATTATTATGGTTGGACGACGTGATTTCCTTTTTGTTCGAGCTTGATACCCCTATCGCATCGGAGTGGCGGTTATGGACGCAAGCGAATTTATAAATTTTGTATCATGTGGGGTATGCACATACCTGGCCCACATCACCTCTTCAGTCAACTTTGGACTTCAAGGTGCAGGATGGCGAATGGGTATTATGGAGGATATTTGGAAGGCGCCGGCTGGGTGGTTTTTGGTCCCTTTCTGTTTCACCGTTTCTTCGGTCACCAAAAGAGAAATCGAACCTCAAAGAATGCTTGCTCGCCATCACACTTGTTCTCCGCGACATGTACACATTGGAGGCATTCGGATCTTTTTTTTTCTCATTCAGAATATCGTTTTCGCATCTACAATGGTTGGGGTTTAGCGGTATCATAAAAAGAGAGCAAAAGAAAAGGTTACGGCGAGGTTATATTTGATTCTTTACAACGTGTTAATGAGAGGGCATGGCATGGATCTGGCAACCAAAAGCTATGAGCATGGTTTGAGTTGTCTTTGCGGGCAGATTTTACTGCCAATCACAATTGTATATAGACACTGGCAACTACATACATTCTCCTACAGCGCTGGCTCCTCGAACTTTCGAGAGTTGATTATTTCTAGAATAAAGAGAAGAAGACAACAAATGAAGAATTATGAAGATACGCCTTCCACAAGTCCAATTTTAAGGACCCTGACCAGAACTCGGGGGGCTTGATACGGAAATCGCCGCCCTCCATCTCTATTTCCTGATTCTCATCTCGGTGTTTGACAAGACGCACTGATCAAGTTAAAGATGGACAGCATGGCCAGTTGCACTGGCCAAGAGGCAGGCAGGCAGGCCGGATAAAGAAGCATGGACTTGAAGTGTATCCAACCGATACAGGTGTACAAGGAGGAGCAAAAGCAGGAGAAAGGGGAGCAGACGTGAGCCCCCACACTTCTCATACCCCTAACATTGGCGAGCTGCGAGCCAGCAGGACAACGCGAGACAAGGCAAATTTCAGACATCCCACGTTTCCACACCACATCTTGTCTTGGCTTGGTGTTTAACGTGATCCCATGTTCATCTGTCTATCCCCATCAGGCTTCTCGCATCAGCGCGAGGTACCTGATCACCACCCCTTTGAACGTTTATACGCTAGTGACTCTACCTATCCCACAGGGCATATCATGATCCGATCTACGGTACGCTATGAGACTGATGTGCATCAAGGTGCGGATAACACACAGGTATGTACTCGGGCTAGGCTAGGAAGGTACCGACTGGCTTACAACGTCGAAGCAGGGGCGATACCCTAGACACATTGTCAAATGTGCAAGCTTTCACTTTCATACATCTCTTGAGAACCATTGGTATTTCATCTCGGCATCTCAATGCCAGCTCGGACTGTACCTGCGGTCGGTACCTCCCAAGATATGTAGAGTAGGACAATACATTGAGATTACGAGCAGCCATCACGATGCCCCGTTCAAGAGCTTGGGATGTTCTGTGCAATACATACACAGGTATCTCTTAGACAGCGTTGGTACATACCTAATCCCTGGGGAAGATCTAAAGACTCAAGAGATGGTCATGATTTCTTGCTCCCCACTTCTTTTACCAGCGGCAGATCTCCGAAACTAGCACCTACCTGCCCAGGTATCCGTACGTACGTACAGGATACACTACATAATTACCTATGAGAAGATCAAAATAGCATCAATAATCCTTCCACAGGTTCACCTCCGTCGACTGGTTAGGTCATGGCCAGTGCTTTGTTTCAGCCCCCCCCCACACTCTCTCGGATTCAGCAAGTGTGAACTTGCTGAAGAGGCGAGGCAGCTGCTGCTCGGTGAAGTGAATGGGACAGATTAGCTAATGTGGCTGCTGTCGGATGGATCATTCAACACCTGCGGATGACATTTCTTGTCCGGCTCCATAGCAGTACCGGCCGGCAGTTAAACTTTGCCACGGATCAAATGCTACGATGTATATCCTCGGTGAGTAAATTGGGTCTGGGTCGAATCTAGAATTGTGTCGTGTGTCATGTTGTTATAGATCAAAGCATGGCATTGCGGATATCTTGCATTGGTGCTACTTCTTTTTTGGCTTTTGCGGTGAGATGGAAATTCCGCCGGCCAGTAAGGTATCGGATATCGACAACGTGCCTTGTCCACCACAGCTACAAGAGCAGTTGAGCTGAACTCCAGCCTCCAGCTGCGGAGATGCAGAACTTGAACTTTGGAGCTTGACATGAACAGAAAGGAGGGATTCCCCCAGCTGAATGAATCCACTTTCGTCTTCAGGGGTTATGTATCCAACTGAATACGGACCGTTTTTACGGGATACCGGTGAACATCCCGGAGCTGGCCCGGTTTCCCCACAGATCTCGGCATCGGGCATCGGCATTGACCTACACCGACAGAGACCTAGGTAAAGAGGGCATTCTCCGCTTTATGTAGCTCACTATTGGATTCTCGAATTCTAAGAAGTGGATAAACGCCGACATACCGAGGTGAAAAGAAGGAACGGAAGAAGGTGAAATGGACATTTACATACGAAAGCGTTAGCTAATACGTGAATGCCAAATAACAAAAAAATCTTGAAACCTTACCCCTTAGGTATGTATCGGTCACACGGTCGGCGCTGTATGTATGGGATTCGGTACATACACGTGTAGTTCACTGGTTCTATACGTCTCATGAATGGGTGACGAATACAGCACCTCGTCGCCGATACATACCCACATCAGCAAGGTTGCAAACAGCACATTCTGATTTAGTGTAAATAGATGGATACCCAGCAAGAGGGCGATCCATGTTAGATGTACCGACGTACATACGCAGACAACCAAATTTAAGACAGCAAATGGTCCGCATGTCGGCCTGCCTAGGAGGACATCAGAGGTTGAGGTGCTAGCTGCAGCCAGCAATATCGGCGACGACAGCGACGATCACGATGACAAACGTTCGGGAATCGGGATATAACACTTGGTAATAAGGTAGGTAGGTACCTGTCGTAACCAGGAGAGGTTGTGTTGTCCAACCGTGAATACCCGCCTCCAACCATCTTGTCCTGTAACAATCACCCCAACCAACAAGATGAATCTGATAAAAAAAAAGGTTTGACGAAGTACGGGTATCCTTCTGGAAGGTCTCACCGGACGATACACACCCAACCCTGGCAAGGCTGGGGTTACCTGGTCGAGGGGGGGGGGGGGGGTGTTACAGCACATGCCACCACCACAATCCATATGCATGGAAACCTTCCATGATCCTTCGATTGCACGACATGATACACAACAACGGATGTGCACCTGCCTGTTTGGCTCACCCGCACCACACACGCCAGGCTTCATGGGGTATACACAGCATACAGATATACATTTCACAGGCTCACAACCTATCCGCCCCGTCATTCATGGCCCGGGGTGTACACAACAACGCCAGAACTTGATTCTGCGCGAGCACGGATAGGGAGACAGGGGATGATGTTTATTCTTGGAGTTCAAGTTAGTAGTAGTATCATACGTATGCAGTTGCACGTGTGATGCGCCCGGCAAGGAAACTGGAAATGGAGATATAAACCGAGGTTATACAGAATGGGGGGATAGACATTCAATAGCAATTTCTGGAAAGGTGGTACGTATCCATCAGTTGTTGTTCCAGTCAACCCCGAGAATTTCTCGATGGAGGACGTGATTCCCGATCATGCCATGCTGCTAGCCTTAGACAGGAGGTTTTTTGTACTGCGCTGCGGTGCGTGCTTGTGAAAGACAAGACCAAACCAGACAAGACCAGAACGTCTTGTTGTCTTTTTATCTATCGGTAAGTATGTCGTGATCTTGATGTGAGGTAAAGCCATTAATTATTGGAACAAACGAATTACAGATGTTATGGGGTACGAGTTTACAGATATTGTATGTGTATTCGAGCAATACGCACCGAGGTATATTACAGAAAAGGGGCTGGTATTCGTATTGTACATACACAGCCAGACCGATACTGGTACCGTATCAGTACACTGCAAAGACCCAAGTGTAATAAATCCCAAAGCTGATACACACTCCAAAGTCGAAAACCCAGGGACCACCAGCCTACCGAGTATGCGGGCTTATTCAACCGACCGTAATAACCCCGTACGGATTAGCTAATCCGACTTGTATGAAAATCACACCGCGAGAGTCACCGACAGGCTGGTTATAACCGTTAAATTCGCCGTTCTCGGGCCGATGACGTGCATTTGGTACTGAGCCTCAAGTTGAGGTTCCTGCCTGGGGTGTAAACGGTCCGGTATTAACACTTTACTTAGTACACTCATGTGGGCTAGGTAAGTATGAGAGATCAGGGGAAGATGATTACACTACCGCACCGTACGGACACACAAGTGGTAATCACTGCTAGGAGCCGTAAAGGTTTTCAAATTTTTGGACTTCAGGCCTTATCACCAGAGGATATATCCGTATGGTAAGGTATAATTCGGGGGCTAGACCCTAAGCCTCGGCGCGCGGCTCTTGCGGTTATGATACCCTTGATAAAGATCCTACTGGATTACATAATAGGGGGTTCTCGGTGTCATCCTGCATATCCCAACACCGAGTAGGACCGATGAGGACGACGACGACGAGGGTGGTGTTGAAGCGGTGAAGCTCTGCCGGCAGTTTGACCGGTGTAGGTCCGTTGTTGACCCGTTTGCCAAAATATGTAAAACTGTTCTGGCACTCTGCTGCTCTCAGACCCGGATAGGCGCCGATAAGATTGGAAAATGTGTGGTATCAGTTTGTCAGCCTTGAATTGGCATTACCTGAACTGGTACGATGGTTTCTGGTGCAATTTTTTATTTTATTTTGGTCTGCTGTGTCTGATAACAAAGGTAGGTAATGTGAGTCACGATTTTCAGTTGGCATTATCAACCGCCAACCGAGCCAAGCACGGTCTTCCGTGAAACCAAGCTCCGGCCACCGTCCATCGGACCGCCGGAGGCGCTGGAAATAAGACGACGGTGCTCCACGAGTCCTAGATGGAGACTTCAAATCAACAAGGCTCACCGCTTACAGAAAGTAGGACTGTAGGACTGTCAGCGGGCTTGACGATGCGTCAAGAATATGGATCCAGGGCCAGAGATCACAGTCAACGGTGTTGACCGATTTCGAGAGTTTTGGGCTTGCGGGTAACATTGGCAGAAGCATTACGTCGTCTGTGTGACCCTTCTAGAAGGGTAACTCAAACACGCGGGTTTGCATCTCGATCGGGAACCGTCACCGCATGTGCTCATGTTACGGATACCCGATAAAAACAAGGCGGCAAGGTTCATAAGGTCAAACAAAGCCTCCGGCCATGCCGGTCCGGTCCCGAAGAGTTAAATCGGTTCAGCTCTCTTCCGAAATCCAATTACCGTTGACGTTCACGCGGAGGCCTAGTGGTATTACTGCATAGTTGGACTCGGCTTACTGACCTGATCGAGATGACTGTGCCCGTCTACGAGTTGGCAGGCACAGTACATACCTGATGTGGGTATGGGCGAAAGGATACGTTCTGCAAGAACTGCAATACAATCTCCAGACACCGGAAGTAAAGGTCCTACGAACAGGGCCACAAGTCCTGGCGAAATATGACCCACCGCCGCTCCTGGGTGAGATTACCCTCCGCAATGCGAAATCCCGAAGCTCCGGATAAGAGCGCCGGAGGGCGCGGAATGCCGAAACGTCCGACCGACCGACCTTATCATCCGGTGGATTCTTCCCGTGGAGACAGACGGCAGGAGCCAGGAGAGCCCATTCATCAAGGTGCCGGTAACCGTACAACCAGTTGAACATGAATTGTTTCCAAGAGGTCAGTCACTCAAACTAGTGAATTGTGCGTCCGGTGGATGCTGGATGGTGAAATGGGTACGGGTTAGATAGCGTCTCCAGATACTCCATCCACTTGCCGGGCCGCCATCGTCATCGTCGCGGTAGATCGTCCCTTCGGTCTCTGACAACTGGAGCCCGACACCATCGATGATCGACGCCACCATTGTTGATACTAATGACAATCCACTAGAGAGACTACTGCAGTGTGTAAGAGGAGGGGAAGGAATCAAAACCATGCTTCAACGCTTGTTTAGCTTCAGTGTTCCACGTTTTTGGAAAACAAAAATTTCAAGATTTCATCAACTGCCGCCGGACTCCGCTAACATGATCTTTCGTGGTCCGGGATATGCCGTGTAATGCCCGGAGCCGAACTCGGCCGAATACATGAACCTTTCGGAGTTGGTAGCCGGTGTCAAGTTCAAGTTTACCAGAGTCAGCCAGAGTAATGAGTGTTTCGGTCGGTAGACAAGCCATCGAATCACAGCTTCAAGACCGGACGAGCCGGTTACAGTAACTTGTATGCATTAAACCTGGCTACCTAGGTCGGTATATACCTTAGGCAAGTAAATATTTAACCTGAACTGAACTGAGTAAACTCCGCCCAAACCCGCTGATATAATGTCCTGCTCCATTTCGTCCCAAACCATCCGGCCATCCGGCCATACCTGGAGGTCCCCATGGTAACCGTATGGTCCATACCGTATATACCCCATAACGCAGAGCAATAAACAGCCCGGCTCTCACCAAATCACAAGCACGCTGATCGGCAAGCAGCCTTGTAAAATATCCATCCTATCCATACATCTCGCTTTTCCGTTGCGTCCTTTGCCGTGGCTTGTGTTCCCGGACTGGCTGGCAGCAGCCGAGTGCTATATCAGTCACACTCTGATTCTCATTCCTCGAGAACAGGTCATAGCCCTCATCGCCCCAAGGTATGAGATCACTCAATACTAAGACGCGTAATCCCATCATTGGTATCAATCATGCCCTGGAACCCGATCCTCTTGCCGCTGGGTATCGCAATCGGCCGATTATTCGTCGCCGTCGTCCCTCCAGTCGGCTGCCCATTATTATTACCGCCATTATGATTATTACTGCCGCCGTTATTGGTATTACCGGTTCCGAGACTGCCATTCTCACTCGGCGCGCCACTGCCCGATTTGAACCCGCCACCACCGGTAGTGGTATCCCCGCCTACGCTGCCCGGCCTAGAGCCCCAAGGCGCCATATCCCGTTGCAGGGGACTCTGCATGATGGGCGAGTTCTGGACGCTCATGCCCGGACTAACAGCTCGGCGCTTGATACTAACTGGATCAAAATCATCATCGCGTCGTCGCTTGCTGTTGATCCGTTTGGTGATTTCGGCCGCGGTAGGTAGCGAGGATCCACCACTGTTGCCCCCGGCGCCCGTGGTTGTGGCCGTGCCGCTTCCTCCATGGCTACCGCTCGTAGGCTGTGGCGTACCGTTGCCCGAACTACTCGTCGTGGTCGTACTTGTAGGCAGAACAAACGGGTTCCCTTGGTTCTGACTGTTCTGAACCTGGGGGGTCTGACTGCTCGTCCCGTTAGAGCTCGGCGAGTCCATGGATATATCCTTATCATCTAGACTCATTATACCGGATGACGACGCCCGATGGAGACCTAGATAGGACGAAGGTGGGGGAGTCGCCCGGTTCGTATTGCTGGTATCGGTAAATTGGTCCCAAAAGTTCTTGCCCTTTGAGCTTTTCATCATTTGTTGTTTGAATCCACCCGTTGGGCCGGGCGTCAGGCCAAGACTGTTGTTTATGCCCAGCGCCGAGTCTACCATCATGGCGTCGTCGCCGGCCTCGGAGAAACTATCGTGGGTTATAAGATTCGGACTCGAGAGAGCTGTTGTCGCCGCGGAATGTGCTGGCGGCGGAAGTCGGGGCTCCAAGTCCATGTCGCTTTCTAGAACTTGTCGTACAACTTCGGCCTCGCGCCGTACTTCGGTCTCGATGGGCGCGCTCTCCTCTGCTAGAGCCGCTCTGATACGAGCGAATCCTTTGGTTTTGGGGAGTAAACTGCCGCGACGAGTGACTGGCCGCCGAATCACGCTGGGTCGGCTAGGTGTTTCGGCGCCTTCGTGCTGCCGGTTCAGGTTGTCGTCGCTTTCGCTGCCTGAGATGTGAAGCTGGTTCGCAGCCCAGCTGATGCTTTCTCTTCTCGCGTGTGTGTTGCTCAGATCCTTGGGCACCGCCATATTTCCAGGCGGTGATTTGGACATGTTCGTGCTTGCCACATTGGCTGACGAGCCCAAGCCCAAGCCAAACCCTAGCGGTGGCCGCATCTTCTTCTTGGACTGCTTCCTTTGTCGCTGGCGCTGCTGAAAACTAAGTAGACTGTTAACCGCCGGTGATCCGGGCATCCACGGCGCCGAATGCATCGGGTGCGCAGCGTTCAGGGCGCTGATTCGCGAGGCGCTCGGCGTGGTGACATAGGGTTCGTCTATGTCCTCGTCCATAAAGTCGTCATCGTCGCTGCTCGAAGACGAGTCGGAGCACATGTGGGCGTTGCTGCCGAGGGAGCTCGAGATGTGCATGCTTCGCTCCTGGCCACCCATCATGCCCCATAGCGAAGAGCTGGTTTGTTCTCCATGTTCGCCAGACCGCCGACCGGGAATGTTCATGGCTCGCGAGCCAATAGTCGGGGACGAGTCGGGAGAGGCCTGATCGGCGAGAGTAGAGTGGTGCAGACTCGTGGCGGCGCGCGAGAAGTCGAGGCCGCGTGATCGCCGGGGAAGGATGTTTGTTGTGGGTGACGCATAGATGTGTGAGTGGTCAAGCTTTGGAGAGAGTGGAGCCTGTGCAAAAAGGGCAGATCCCGAAGCAGAATATGTGGACTGATGGGCTGGCGAAGTCGCGTCTCGCTGAGGGAGCTGTAAAGCTAGTCCTCTGAACTGGTTGAACCCGGCGCGAGTTGGCGTTGAGGGGACCAACGCGGGCGAGGGCATTCCACGCGACAAGGAAACCTCTCTGCTCTTTCTTTCATTGTCCCGGATAGCAATGTCGTCTTTGGAGTGCGGTCTCGCCGTCGTTTTGAAGATGTGCGGTGAGGGCGACAAGGTGGGTGTTCCTCCACCATCCGAGAGCGACCGGGTCTTGTTCGGCTGTGGCGATCTCACGGTCGAAGCGGTGGCGGTCGCAGGACGGCCTCGTTTGTCTGGACTTTGGTCGATGCCATGATCAATCACGGCCGAGTCGTGGAACATGCCATCTCCGTCCGACATGCGCGAGAGGAGGTCGTCGTCGTCCATTTGTGCTCGCGGGATTGTCACGCGCCCGTCTGCTGTTCACCAGGCCTCGTGATCGCGGCCGGTACGAGACACACGTCTCCCAGATGTTTGTTTTCTACTGCACACCGTGACCTTGTATACACACCACCAAGACGCACAGCATGGACATACAACACACCACCAGCGAATGGGTTTGCTCGGTCGCAAATACACGCGCCTCGATTCGTTGGACGCATCCGGTCGCTTGGCTCTCCTGCGCCTCGGTACTGGGTCTTGGGTGAGAGGATTTATTCAATCAAATGGGACATGTTGGCTTTTCTTTTTGACAAGAGACTAGTGTATCAAAGAAACTAAGAAAACTGGTTTGGAAAGTCCAGCAATCTCGCAAGTTTATGGCATCAAAGAAGCAATTGAGACTGCAGCGCAACGGGATGGACAAGACCTCCAAAATCGATTGGACTGGGCTGCTCCAATTTGGAAAAGTGTTGAAGTAGACCGCCTGCCAGGACTAACAACCTTACGTAACAGGAGTGGGGTAGAATGAGACCCCGGAAAAAGGCTGAGGGCCACGATAAGATTGCGGGAAGGTAGCGATAAGATAAAGTATGTTACCGTTTGGTACGTCATGGTGAGCCTGATCCATGTCATTGGATGGATACAACCTCCGAGGCCAGCAAGGTCCTCAGCCTCAAGACTCTCGAGATGACTTTGTTTTCACTTTAAGACTATTTATTCACTATTCACCATGATGACAAATTTGTTGGAAGCACGATTATATCACTCCTCATATTAACTATCTAATGGCCATGAATCCATACCCTCGGTTCAACGACAGACCTTACTGCCCAAAGGCCTTATCAAAGCCCGTCAAAGTAAACCTATACCGCACATCATTCTTCTGAAGCCTCTCCACAGCCTCCTTGCACCCCTTCTCCCCAAGCGGCAACGTCTCGACCAGCGGGGCAATCCCCTTGTCCGCAGCAAGCTGCAACATGGCCTCCATCTCCTGGCGGTTCCCCAAATGACTGCCCGTGAGCTTGGCAGCATTTCCCACCAGATCAAACGCCTTCAGCTGAGGCAGCGGGTTATCCGGCAACCCACAGAGGTGAAACTGTCCGCCAACCTTCAATGTGCTCAGGTACGTCTTGAGGTCAAACTTGTCGGTCGCGTCGGCGCAGTTGAGGATCATGTCGAACTTGAATGCGAGGTCCTTGGCCCAGTCTTCCTTGTTGGTGAGGATGACTTCTTTTGCGCCCAGTTTCTTGGCGTCGTCGACTTTGTGCGCCGAGTGCGAGAGGGCGTAGACTTCTGCGCCGAGGGCTTTGGCCCATTGGAGGGCTAGATGGCCGAGGCCGCCTATTCCGAGGATGGCGACTGTCTTGCCCGGGCCAATGTCGGCGCGGACCAGGGGCGAGTACGTGGTGAGGCCGGCGCAGAGGAGCGGTGCTGCCGTCTCGGATTTGAGGGCTGATGGCAGCGGGAAGACAAAGTACTCGTGGGCCCGGATGTAGTTGGCCCACCCGCCGTGGGCGGTTGATCCATCGGGGTATTTGGCGTTGTAGGTGTCTATTCCACGTTAGTACTGAACTGGATAGGGACCGACGGGAAACATACCAACTAAATGCGGGCAATAGTTCTCATTCTTGCTCTTGCACACGTCGCACTTGAGACAGCTCCAGACTTGGGCACCGACACCGACACGGTCACCTTCTTTGACCAGCTTGACAGCCTTGCCGACCTTGACTGCTTTGCCCACCACCTCGTGGCCTACACAGAGAGGGCCCTCGAATTCGCCCCATCCGCCGGTGACAGTGTGGACATCGGAGCCGCAGACGCCGCAGCACTCAATCTGGACATCAACGTCGTGATCTTCAAACGGCTTGGGCGTGAGTTCGGCCTTGTGGAATGTGCTGTACGTCTTGGGCGAGTCGACGACGAAGCCCTCGAAAGTATCTGGGTATCCCATTTTGAGTAATGGATTAAGTGGTTGATTCTTGGTTATATGTTGTTCAATGGAGGTGAGCTGTAAGTTGAAGTTGTAGATGTCAGTATTAAGCTCATCTCAAGCGGCAAGCTCCCTTTATATAACCCATGCCGTCACCCCCCCGTCGACCCAAGCAAGCGAAACCGCCTCCAGAACCTCGGTAAAAAAAAAATCAGATAAAAACCATGGTCAATTATCTCCGAACATCATAGGAGATAATCGCCATCATGCCTGCCACGGGCAGACCGGTTGGCTGCGTCGTCTGCATAAGGTGTTGCTAGCGCAAAGAGACGGTGCAAGCATCCACGGGATGACGTCGTACACTCCATCATCGATATCGGACGACAGAGCCTCCTTTGTCAGTGATCTGCACACAAACTGGGTGAATCAAGCATCCCGGGCACCCGCAGAATCGGGAAAATCGACATTCGATCGGGCCATGGGCGGGCACAATTCCGTCGGTTATCATGACGTATTTTATGGCTTTTTTTTTGTCGCTGGGAAGTCGTTCCACGGAGGTGGAAGTGGTGTTGAGTGGGACCCCACTGGCCTGGACCCTAACCCTGGTCTCTGAGCTGACCTTGAAAAGGGGTAAAAAGGGGCATATGGCAACATCAAACCCAGGTCAAGCACTCACTCACTAGACTGTCACTGTACATCACGATGGGATTTTAGGTGCATTGATCACTATGTATTTGCGAACCATAATGAGTTCCTAGGTAAATAAAAAAACATCAAAACAAGACGTAAAATCAATCATTGATTTCTTCTCATGTCTCCATCCCATGTGAGCCCCTATTCCAGCCCCCCAAGAATGCAAACATACCATCCATGAAACCAACATAGCACGCTCATCCAACTCCTAATACATTTCCTCGGGTACAGAGACAGTCAAAGCCTCACCAAACTAACGTTCAAAATCCCCTCGGCCTCACCCAAATCCTTGACAACCCCCTCGGTAATCTCGCCATCAACACCAAGCAACATCAGCGCCTCCTTTTTCGGATCTCCTCCTCCTCCATCAGATGAACTCGCCGTCTCAACAGCAACAACGGGCCCATCCTCCTCAGTACTACTAGCAGTAGCCGCCTCCTTAGCAGCCGCCTCCCTCGCCTCGCGATTCAACCCCGCGACCTGCATAAACTTGATATTAATCGCATGCTTGCCCAGCACCATGCCCACGTTCCCAATCTTGCCCGGCTGGTCATAATTATGCAAGATCAACAGCGTGCCCTCGGGTGTAAAATTCGCAGCGAAACGATCCAGTTTCGAGATGAAGATGCTCTTGCCGCTTACATAGCCCTCGATGACCTGCCCAACAGGCGCCTCGTCCGCCGCCGTCGTCTCAAAACTTCGCAACGACACGAGAGAGTTATACACGGGCACTTCATTTCTCACATGTTTCTCGTCGATTGCGATTCCTCGCTCCCGGGCGATGAGGGTTGCGTTGACGATGTTGACGTCGCGTCCGCCGGCGTCGCTGATGCTGCTGACGAGGCCCTTGACCAAAGCAGCGAATAGCGGTCTTGTATTTGTGATTTCCGCCAGCTCGCCGTGGTAGACAAGCTCGAATCTTCTGCCGCCCGAAGCATTTCGGACGGCAAAGTGTTGGGTGTATAAACTCCCCATTCTCTCAACCCTATGATATCACCCAGCAAATCATTAGCATGCCCCGCCCCCCTTTAACCAAAACAAGGTGTATGTGTGTGTGTGTGTGTGTGTGTGTGTGTACTCACAATCGAACAAACGGTTCCAGGCGTTTATACTCCTCGGGCAAGATCAACGGCGCGTTGACCGCCGCGGTGGGTAGCCCTCCCCTGAGAATCTCCAAAACCTGGGTACAAACATCCATACTAACATTCTCCTGCGCCTCCACCGTACTAGCCCCCAAGTGCGGTGTACTCACCACCTTCTCATGCCTCGCCAGCCTCTGCGCAGCACTCCCCTCCTTAGGCGGCTCCTCAGTAAACACATCGATCCCGGCCCCCGCAATCCACCCCTCATCCAGCGCCTTCAACAGCGCCTCCTCATTATAAACCCCCCCCCTCGCGACATTCAACACCCGCGCCGAGCTCTTCATCTTTTTAAACTCCTCCTCCCCGAGTAAATTCAGCGTAGACGCCAAAAGGGGTGTATGAATCGTCAAAAAATCCACAGCGGGGAGTAAATCCCCCAGCGAGGGCACAATAGCCTCCACCCCAGCTTGCCGCGCCATATCGGGGGAAGCGTACGGATCGAGGGCGATGACCTTCATGCCCAGGCCGATCGCCATGCGCGCCACTTTCATGCCTACTTTTCCTAGGCCAATGATGCCGAGGGTTTTCCGCCCGACTTCCACGCCGACGAGTTTGCTCCGCTCCCATTTGCCGTTTTTGAAGGAGGAATCTGCCCGTCCGATGTTGCGCGCTGTTGCGAGGAGTAGGGCGATGGTGTGTTCTGCGGCAGCGACGATGTTTCCGCTCGGGGAGTTTACTACGATTATGCCTTGTGAGGTTGCGGCGGGGACGTCGATGTTGTCCACGCCGACACCCGCGCGGGCGACGACGCGGAGTTTGCGGCCTGCTTGCAGGACGGAAGATGTGACTTTGGTTTCGGAGCGGACTATCAGGCCGTGGTAGGATGGGATTTTGGAGATGAGATCTTCGGGGGAGAGGCCTTGGAGGACGTCGACTTCGTAGAGGGTTCGGAGGAGGGCGAGGCCTTCTGGGGATACTTTTTCGGGGACTAGGATTTTTGGGCGGTTGGGATTTGATGGGGAGGAGGAATCGAGGGGGGAAGAGGGTTCCGAGATTGCTGCTGGAGACATTCTTGATTGGATTGTTTATTTCTTGGGAGTTTGAGTTAAAAACTGGTGAAAAGATTTGTTGGTAGGACGATGAACTGGACGAAGAGAGATGTTGTAAAGCGTGAATGAGGCTTGGAGGAATTGAATATCAGTCGATTCAGCTGGCTGGTGATTGTATATCAGGGGTAAGGAGCTTCAAGTCCAATCTTGTCAGCAAGGTTGGGGGCCCCTTTACATATAAAGACGGCAAGAAACGAGGCTCACTCAGTTCCTCGGTACCTGGAAGGTGACTACCAATCCACTCGAGGCAAGAGATCACGAATAGAGGAGTAACAACGAGGCGGGAGTCTCGGATAAGTCAACATGGGCTGCAATATGCACACTCCATGCAGGGAAATTCCAAAACGAACAACCATCAGCGGGTGTATTGATTCTATTCGTAGAGAACGAGAACGAGGGATGGGGGTAGTATGTATGACATGTGTCCGGTGGGGGGAGAGAGAGGGACTGCAGTGCTGTTGCCCGCCTCGGGAGCTGTAAGTGGTGAACAAAGAGAGGTACAGACGTCAAGACAAGCAAACTTCCCGATTGGGTAGTCCGGCCGGGTCATGAACAGACAATGAACGGAAGCACGAAGAAAGAATCGAGCTCGGTAGGCAGTCAAGCTTGTCATCAAGAGAAGACAGCGCGGGGGAATGGCTTGCCCTGTTGGTTCATTCATGACCACAAACTTCGAGTGGTAGGTTGATGTACCTGAGAGTTGATCGGAAGTGGGATCTTGGTATTCTCAAAGCAGGATGCCGTACGCCAGGACCAGAGAACACAATTCAGAACCCAGCCAAGCACCTCCGATTTGTACATGTAATAGCATCACATAACACCAACCCAACTGTCATGTCACCCAGCCCAGACCAGAGAAAGGAAGAGCAACATACCACAACAGCTAATATGCACCATCAACCTATAACAGCTCAGCACCATTGAAAGCAGCCAGTATTGGAACCATTCATCATGTCCATCTAGACTGGTCGTCAACATAGCGTAGTATCCAAGTCTCACATGCAGCTTCTTATACATTACAGAAAGCGGATACCCCTCACTTGCCCTTCCCCCACGTTTGACTACTGCAGTCTACTGCGGCTTCCCCATGGCCTCTCGAAACATCCAAGACTGGGGGAACAGGGCTGTGAGGTAGACCAAGAAGAAACATGGACAAGATGCGCAAGTCAGTGGGGGCAAGCTCGACTTGGAATCCTACCTATGAAAGGAGCATCAGCGCAGACGAATCATCAACAAGAAAAGAGTCAGGTGAACAAAACAATACATTGTCGATCTGATCGGACTCGGATCCACACTGCAGTCAGTCAGTCAGTCAGCTCGTACGACCTGCAGATACCAAACATCTCCTCGGCGTAGCATCAACCCGATCTCGCAGGCCCATCTGACAAACACCATTTTGTTCTCTTCCAGAGTTCACTTTCAAACTCCCAACATCAGCCCTTTAAAAGTTAGCCTTCCCAGCAATCGCCTCATTCTGGACAATCTCGACCCAGTATCCATCCGGGTCCAGCACAAAGGCCACGTTCTTCATTCTTCCATCCGTAAGCCTCTTCTTCCAGTTGACATTGAGCGACTCGAATCTCTCGCAAGCAGCCTCGATGTTGTCGACAGAGACGCCTATCATCAGTTAGTTAACCTCATCCCTTTAAAAAGAAAGGAAGAAGAAAAACTCACAAATATGCCCAAACCCTTGAGGCTGCGAATTCCCATCATGATACTTGAAATCCTTATCCTTCTCGGTCCCATAATTCCAAGTCAACTCCAACAATCCCTCCCGATCCGCCGTGCCCTCCCCTTCCTTCGTCGCATCTCCATACCCCAAAAAGTACAAATTAAACCCGCCCTTCTCATTGACATTCGTCCTGAGCAGCTTCATCCCCATGACCTCCTGATAAAACTTCAAGCTGCTCTCCGCATCCTTGACCCTGAGCATAGTATGATTCATCCTATACGTCCCCAACTCAGTCGTCTCAATCTTCTCCGCCTCCTCGATTGGTTTCTGCCCAACAATCTCCACCCAGTACCCATCAGGATCCAACACAAACGCAATATGCCTCATCTTGCCGTCGCTCAACTTCTTCTGGAATTTGTAACCAGCATCTTCCAGACGTTTACACGCGGCCTGGATGTTATCCACCGAGACACACAAGTGTCCGAATCCGCGGTGCGGCTCGACATTGCCATTGTTGATCTTGTAAGACGGGTCGGATTCCGTGCCGTAGTTGTGTGTGAGTTCGATCAAGCCCTCTCGGTCCCAGACATTTTTGCCTGCCGAGACGGCGGATGGGGAGTCGTAGGCTAGAAAGTAGAGGTCGAATTTTGCTTCGGGGAAGGAGAGTTTCTTTATTACCGACATGCCGAGGTATTCGTAGAATTTTACTATTTACGGGGGTTAGATGCAGTGGCTTGGGAGAAGCGGCAAATGGTTGAGAAAACTAACCCGACTCCTTGGGGTCTTTGACCCGGATCCTGGATGCCCAAGGTCAGTCAGTATTGGCTTCATATGGAGGGAGGTGTGTAGGCCAGCTTTGCAACTTGCTGAGCCCACATGTGGATGGAGCAAACTCACATGGAGTGGTTGAACTTGTAAGTCTTGAGGTCCGTAGTGGTCGCCATGGTTGCGAATGTTCTTTGCAGTCCAGAAGCTATGAAAAATATATTGTCAGCGGCTGGCTGTATACCAAAAGGCACCTGAATTCAAGAAAATCAGACCAGTGTTTTGACAGCCTGGGGAAAGGGTGAATCAAAAGTTCTATTGGATGAGAAATTCCAACCTCTTGGTCGATATCACATCTTCTCAATGGCCTTCGCCAAGAAGAACGCCCACAAGCCATATCACCGATTGCAAAAAGAAAAGCAGAATTAAATACCTCTATAAAGTCCAATCGGCAGCTGTCGTTGATTCCTATTTCCCAGCAGGACAGGTTGAGTTGTTTTCTTGGCACAATATCCAGCAGCGAAAAAATGACGAGGTGAAATCGAAGAATTCGACAAGAATCTCAATCGCTGATGAGCACCAGTCCGTAGAGAGTTCATGTGCTTTCTATTGCACAGCCAGTCAGTCAGTCGATGGGGGTCGTTATGTGCTCAGTAATCTGCGGGGAAAAGAAACGAGGAGAAGCTACGGAGAGAGATATTATGTAAACCCGATTCAACTGGTTACACTTACAGTATCAATCAGTATGAAGCTATCGTCCCGGACCTACCCCGCCATTGCTATTCTCCTGTTCTCGCTTCCTACATAAACCCCCAGCAGTGAATGATTGACGTCAGATCGAACACCCCGCTTTCCCCTCGCAACCCCCTCCATTTGGGGTCTGTGCATACTGAGCTCTTGCTGACAAAGCCATGGTTGGATGTAATACAGGTATTGATCGTATTCAGTTTCATTATCTGTGTATCCGTACACACTCACACACAGTCTGAAAGATGGCAACATAAATTCGATAAAAGTTCCTCGCCATGCGTCAAGTCCATTATGAAGTATCCATGAAACATTATATAGAGAGCGTGGGAGTGATACAAGAGAGTGGGTATACTAAAATACAAGAAAAGAAGTGTACAAGAAAAGAACAGAATGGAAGACCGAACGGTCCTCATGTTTCCGATGCTCCAGCTTTTATATAACGCCAAAGGCAAGAATATAAACAACGGCCTTTTTTCACACCAATGCTGCGCACAAGAGCGGGACAGAGACTTCCAAGAGAAAGAACAAGGCCTAACAGGCAAGAAAGGAGGCCTCATCTCTGCATGCCCAATGCCTATCGAGGCCAATGCCCCGATATCTATCCAAAAATATGGTCCCCTCCCAATTGGGTTGAGAGGGACCAGACGAGGCCAAACAAAGCCTCATCTTCCCAACGCCGATTCCAACCAATCCTCACATTAACGTATATTCTCCTCGGTACCCAGATCCTCGAATTTAACTGACACGGCCACTGATATGGCCCCCAAGGGAAACGAGACAACCAAAGCGGCTTCCTAAGACGGTATGGTTGCTTCCTGTTGATGCTGCTGTGCATGTGATTGAGACTCGGGTGGTGGCTGCGGCGATGGCTGTGGCTCTTGCTCCTCGACGAGGAAAGCAAGGAGGTAACCGGTCCTCAAGATGGCCCGAGGGTCTAACGTCGCCTTTTCATACCGAGGGACAAGTTCGAGAGACGACGCAGTATTAAAATTACTATTATTATTAACCGTGGCCACCGGTCCATCGGCACAAGGGACGACAGTGGCAGGTGGGGGTTGCTGGTCGTATTGGAGGCCCTTGATCGAGTCGAGCAGCTCCTCTTTTAGTGTGTCGGTGGCAGCGTCAGGAGCGGCAGCCGGGTCCTGCCCTTGCGTTGTCGCGTCCGAGTTGAGGGCCTGGGGAAGGGTCTCTTCGACACTCGCAGGCAGGTCCGCCAACTGCTGCAGATTCTGATTTGTCTCTCCCTGAACAGCCTTCTTGTCGAAATCGGGCCCGGTCGGACCCAAAGCTGCAAGCTTCGCCGCAAGCGTGCTCTGGACCATGGAATTCCAGGGCGAAGGCGCAATGCCAAAGTCGACGAGATCCTTGGCCAGTTTCTTGGCCTCCTCCCGATGCATGTCGGCTTTGGTGAGCTCCATCAAGACCAATGAACAAAGAGAAACGAAATGGTGCGTCAACGGATTGATCAACTGTGCGTTGCTCAGAAGCAGACGCACGATATTGCTACAGCACTGCAATGACAGTTCCGGGCTCCAGCTCATTGAGAAGAGCTGCGCCAGGAGCCTAAAATGCCAATAGGCAAGGTGAAGGCCAGGCTCTCGAGCCTCGTCGAGTTCCGCAGGAAACTGCCACCGCAAGCTCTCAGCAATAGCGTTGCTGAACGAACCAATCTCAGGCGGACTCTCTCCAAAGGGGTCAAGGGAAGGCCGCACGCCGAGCGGCTTAAAGAGGCCTAAATAATATGATAATTCTGATCAGGGTTAGTTTTGCCCGAGCCAACGCGAAAAGGGAGAATATCCTTACTTAGAGACAAAAAGACGGCATCCCCCACAATGTATCTCAGCCCCGGGAAAACGACAACGGTGTCATTAGAGACTAATAAGGGAGATGCAGTCCCCATGGCATTCCAGCGATCGAGCATAATCAATGTCCACCAAGCCCGCAACGACACGTTTTGATTAGCGTCCGGATCGAAATCGGGGCCAGGGGTGGGACTTGGTTGTGCAAGATACAGCCTCATATTGAACCCGACACCGACGGCTCGAGCCAGAATGGACTGTTTGGCCGGACCAGCCGCCTCTCCCTTGATTGAAGTTAGTCCGTGATAGTCTGCCTCGATGACCAGCATGACCAGGGTCTGAAGGTGCACAAGGTTCGTCACAAGCGCAGGCGTATGTCTTTCCATTTCCCATTCGTGCATCAGCTGGAAGGCGGTGAGAGAGGAGCCAAAGTCGAGGTCGGGGGCATTTTGGATGAAGGGCTTCAACAAGGCGTAGAAGGCATGGAGAAATGCGTTGTGCAGCTTGGTCGGACATTGCTCCAGCAGGAACCCGACTCGACGTTTGCTACCGGCCAGAATAGGAAAGGTGCGATGAATAACGTTCAAGTAGCAGTCGAACCTGACATCGTCTATCTCCCGCACCTGCTTCGGCTGTTGAGGCTCTTGAGATACAGTGTCGCGCGGTAGCCCGGCAACTGGAACACTGTTCGGTACCAATCCATTCTGTACCATCCCATCCATAGTGTCCGGCTGGGCCGGTGGCAGGCTCTCCATGGGACAGAGCATTGGCGCGGGGGTCTCCGGCTTTGGGGCCAAGTCATTGACCGAGTATGGAGGGCGAGGCTCGGCATTATATGGCCTGATGGGTTTGTGCTCCGAGACCCACGGTGGTTGCCCAGCAGGGGATGCTGCAGAAAACCCGTCCACAGACATGGTCGAGTAGGGTCGCTTCCTCGAGTCATCGCCGGGAGTTGGTGATGGGTATGCCTCGGCCGATGCCCTCCTTGTCGCACTGTCCTCTTTGCTTATTCCAAACTTGCCCTCAATATTATTAATACGATCGGCTAGTTCCTTGATGTAGCCTTTGCTAGGGCCTCGCTTCTGCGGAACACGGCTGAAGAGACATTGGGCACCGGCTCGTCTGCAATTTGAACATGGCAGGCCACCACCAGGCTCCGACTGAGCATCGCACTTGATCTTCTTTCGACGACATTCATCACAAGCCCGTGACACCTTGGATCTCTTCCTTGGCGGAGTATTGGCATCGAGAAGAGGGTATGGCGAGTTTGGGAGTCCATCGATCGGGGAATGTGACTGCCCATGTTGGAGCTGCGGCGGATTTTGTCCGTAGAGATGCTGAGCCTGAGACTGTTGAGAGTGCGACAAGACCTCCTGAAGCTGTTGATCGTGGCTTTGAAGCCCTTCATGATGTTGCAGATGCTGTTGCTGCGCCTGCGCCTGGAGTTGTTGATGTTGACCTTGCAGTTCGTGGTCAACCTTCAGCTGTTCTTGATGCACTTGCATGCCCTGCTGAGACTGTAGCTGGCTGTGAGCCTGCAGTTCCTCTTGTGGCTGCATCTGCTGTTGCTGACTCTGCATATGGTCGTGGTTTTCCAGCTGGGCTTGCAATTGCTCATGGAGATGGACATCGCTTTGGTTCTGCATTTCGACATCTTCTTGGGGGTGAAGCTGGGACTCCTGCACCGGTTCTTGTTGTTGGACATCATTCATCATGTTGATATTTGTTAAGCTCTGTGCCAAACCCTGCGTCAGTTGGGCAGCGAGTTGGAACTCGTCAACACTGACTACAGCCGCGTTATGGTGTTGGGTAGGCGAGGATTGTAGCTCCTGGAGCTCGTGCAGGTTGTGATGTTCCTCCACCTGATTTTGCTCCTGGTGTTGCTGATGCTCTTGTAGGGCGGCAAGGTCAGCCTGACTGGGTTGTTCTTGCTCGACCTGCTGAGCCATCGCCTGTTGCGCCAAAACTTGTTCCCGCGTCGGAAGGTGGTAGTATTGGCCGTCCGGGGCGTCGGACGGCGAGGGATACTGCATCATGACATTTTCGGCTTCGACAGCAATGGCCTTCTTATCGTCCACAGTGACCGGCGTCGATTCTTGTCGCGGGCTGTCGGGGAGCTGAACCGGAGGTTGCCTCTTGGGCAGGGTAAGCTGTTGCTGTTCAAACATTTTCTAGATCGCCACGGAGGTCTCTACACGATGACGGACCCAACACCGTCACGGAGAGGACCCAGGATGGGCTGGAATGAACTTTCATAGTACCGGAAATTAGCGATGGCACATGGAGAGGTATGGAGAATTTGCAACAGAGATCAATTGAGCCTTCCTAGTTTCTATCGACAAACAATCGATGGGGACATGACCCTGGAAGACAGGTAGGGAAGGAGGGAAGGGCATTGGAAAAGGTCGTCATCGTGAGAAGGCGCAAGTCAATTGACGCCGACAATATCGATGCATCAATATCTTTCCACGGTCCAGATAATATGGCGATGCAAAATCTGGATGACCAAACGACGATGGGGTGCAAAAGGGGGGGCAATTGGCTGCGATGGTACAAGTGGAAATGTATTTTAGGTTTGCTTGAAGCAAGACGTACCTGGGATGATATGGGTTCAACGAAACTATTCCAAGTCGGATAGGATTGCCTCTCGCTCGCGGAAGAACTGACGGCTCCGAAGGAGGGAACGGCTGGAGTTTTGACCGATGCTGGATGACAACTGGGCACACGGAAAAATTTCTGGTCAAATTTCTGAAATTTTCTTGGGGCAGCCATCGATCGAAGCTTGGTACAGGGGGCGATAAGAGGTCTGATAAGAGACTCGGCAGCCACAGCTCTCGTTGGAGCAGACCGGGCCGTGCCAAGAAGTCCAATCTTCGGCAGTGAGGACAATTCAGGGGTTGTCTGCCCCTTTTGGCAGCAACACATCATGAAGGACAGGCATGGAGAAATAAAATTGAAACGACAGGTATATATAAGAACGTTGAGTTTTATTACTCTGAATGACATGACAAAAGGTGAGCTTGGACGGGGCTTATGAAGTGCATAATTCTAGCGTGAGGGCAGATGGACTACCAGTAGTAAATATACCCGCCCACAAAAAGAAAGACCCAAAAAGATAACTAGCTGAAGAACAGGCTGCTATACTGACAAGAGTGGGATTCGAACCCACGCCCTTTCGGACCACGGAATCCTGGGATGCAGAATGTTATTAAGGTAGACCTTAACGTGGCGCCTTAGACCGCTCGGCCATCTTGCCTTGGTGTGTTGTTATGAGCTTTGTGGCCGTGAATCCGCTTTTGTCGAGGTGTGGGTGCGGCAGGTTGTTTGCCCTCTGAAAACTGTCAGGGGTCTTGACTCGTAGCCGTGGGTTTGTCGGCAAAAAGAGAAAGGAAAAAGAACTGCGCAGTGCCGCTGCCAACCAGATGGTTCGTGGAACGTGGAACCTTTGGTCAAAATGGTGGATGGGTCTGGGTACGGTATCCCCCATACATTGTGGAGATGATCTTGCCCTTTGCCGTGTTGTTGCATTTCTTCAACTGTGTGATGTTTGGCTTTGGTAAATTTTTAAGAACATAATTTCTACCCGTGTTTCTGCATTCTCTAAGCACACGTTAAAGAGTCATCGTCCATGTTCAAAGCGGTGAAGTGAAGCCTTTCAGTAAAGATGTCTATAGAGGGTGAACTATATACGCCTAAAATGAAGATGAAAAATCTTGTGGCAATGGCACATCCATATAAGCGCCAAAGGGTACTGTCTAGACTAAAAGCTTTGGCTTATTTCATTACCAACAACCCCAACAGCCGTCCTTGCTCAACCTGACCTCCTCGACATGGCTTACTGTCTTTAGGGAGCTACCAAAGGTAGTCCAATCCCTTGAAAAGCGCCTGTCCGTCTCGGCTCGGTCACCGCACAGTCCGGTGCCCATAGTTGGGCCTCACCAGATTGGCACCGGACGCCCAATGGAAGGCTCGCGACTCCCCGAGTTGGTCGACGCATTCCGTATCGATGCGTCGAAGTCGAGTCCTCGTCATACAATATCCAATCAATCTTCAGCGTCCCGTCCATCACCCAGGGTCCTCATCCCAATCCCGCGTTCGACATGCGTCCCAACGGCGTCCGGTCCCTCGGCTTCTCAATCAAATCCGCATACCCCTCCAGCCCAGCAGCCATGATCCTCACAATCTCAAAGATATGCGTTCCCTTAAACGTCTCAGCCCACAACCTAACAACCGCCGATGCCAGCTGTCTCAATTTGGGCCCATCGACAACCGACATATCCGCCGATGAAGATTGACGATGATGGCTGCTGCCACTACTACTACCGGAACCATTGCCGCCACCGCCTCCCGAAAGCGAAGGATCGATCGGCACCGCGAATTCAGTCTCGTCCAGCATGCGCCGCACCGTCTCTAGTAGCCCCTTTTCCTCCTGGTTTGGCGGTGGATCGGACGCCAGAGTCAAAAGCCACTTGGACAAGAGGACCGCGCATTCCAGGTTACATACTATGTGCAACACTATTATTAGCATCCCAGCGAGAACCTTTTGAAGAATCAACCGGAAAAAAAAACTCACAGGAATGCTGCATACTCCACTCCAATGACTTCGTCCTGGCAACATAATTAACCCCCTGCTTGACTAGCATAGCCAACGGATGAATGGCATGCATAACCGCCCGACAAAGCCTTTGGCTCCTGACCAACAGCGACGCGTCACTAAACGACCCAGCAATAAGGACATGATCTCTCGTCTCGAGGCTCCTGCTGGGACTCAGATCCGTATACAGCCGTATATACGCCAATCTCAACAACGCAGTCGAGTTGAAGGCCACCGGATCTGACCCGACTCCATCACCGTTGTTCCCCTGCGTCCCTTGCTCATTCGCACGAAGTTGGCGGTGCTGCTCGAACCCAATCCTCCAGAGACCCAAAGCCTGCGTCACTTCTTCGACATCTTCCATCTTCAGGCCCCTGTGGGCTGGTTCAAACGGCGATAGACTCGCAAACGAGGTCTGTTTGAGCAAAAAGATGTGCTGAACCAGTGCATGAATCAGGACGTAATTCCCCAAAGATGTCATGGGCGGAGGCGGTCCCTGGGAGGGTCGCAGTAAGCGGGAAAAGGCAACTTGGAGTGGTATCTCGTCGATCGGGTACGACTGGCGAAGTTCCTGCCACTGCCACGCGCTCTCGGCACGCCATAGACGAGACGCGTTCGGAAGGTACAAGTGCATCTCTGATGTCAGAAGCAGCGGAGGTGTGTTGTAAGCTATGCTGCTCAAGTTAAAGAAGCAGTACGTGATAAGCTTCGTTCTCGTGCTGGCTTCCAGACGGATCCAGGTCTCCCAGTCCGTAGCTTGATTCGGCTCGGCCATAAGACCTTCTTCGCGCACCAAGAGGGCGAGTAGACTCTGCAACGACAAGGCTTCGTGGAGGATGGCCTTGGCGCCCCAGAGCCCGACAGCGAAAAGGAGTAGAAGTGCCTGGATGGTCTCGAGACGCGACTGTGGTGTGTTGGGAGAATATGGTTCTCGATGAGTATCCTGCGTCATTGGACGGTCTTGGTGGACCGACGGAAAGGAATGCCGGAATCCGGAGCTCGGAGACGGTCTCGTGGAATGGGGGCTGTAAGCGGCCGGCGTGGGAAGGAGCCCGTGGACTTCGTGACTGTGTCGACGTCGAATCTGCTCGGCCGCCACAGCCTTGGCCGCGTACCACAGTGCGTGTCCACGGTTAGTCTCAAATCGGTACTGGGCGCCGACGGCTAGAATGGCCAGAAGCAACTCGGGCGACATCTCGGACGGTGTAAGTGTCGGAAGATGAAGGAACGGCAGGTGTTCGTGAAAGCCGTTGATATATCCTTCCAGAAACCTAGTCAAGGTATGTCGCGAAGGAAACACAAAGTCGTTGGGGAGGACCGACGAGAATTCGTCGAGCCGGTTCTTCATGATGCCATGGTCCGAGGCAGATATCCTCCAGTTCGGTGCCCTCATTCCGTCCACCTGCATACTGCCTTCGGCATCGCCTCGGTCGGGCTGCAGCGAAGGAAACCTCGACGGGAATGCTGATGACGGCTTTGACGGACCTCGTCCACCCAAATCGCCTCCCCGAGGCCACATCCCGAATGCCTGTTCTGCCTCGAGCGCCGGGGGCAGAAAATGAGACGACGTTCCGTAATCGTCGAGAAACAGGTTATAATCGTCAAAGACGGGAGGCGGCGGTTGCGTCGGATAGCCTGCTCCCATGACCCCGGGATCTTGCTCACGGCCCCGATTCTCATAAGCCATGCTCTCGTGGTGATAGGTCTTGACTGGCGTTAGATCAGGGGGCGCTGGCTCCAAGCCTTGCATCATGTTCGGCTGCATGTTGGTGACCTCATCGGCCGAAGCAAGATGTGTCGCGGCATCGGAGAGAAGATCCAGGTTGCAGGCTGGTGCCCTGGCTTCCAGTCGCTGGTTGGGCGCAAGAGTCGAGGCTACAGCAGCTTGCATCTGTTCTCGCTGGAACTGCGGATGGAGAGCTGGTGGCGGCGGCCGTTGCTGCATCCCGAGCATCTCCGTGTCGACACGACCGAGGTCCGAGGGACCCGCGGCAGCATTGCCCGACGACGGTTTGCGAGGTCGCGGTCCATCCTTGTTGCTGCCCTCATTGAGATGAACAAGCTTCTCATGACGGACAAGAAGGTCCCTGATGTCCATGTAAGCATTTCTTCCTGAAGCGATGTGGGGACGGGTTGGCAGGAGTGGGACGACGGAGGATGCGACCCGGTTTAGGGCTGTGTATGGAGGGCTGGCTGGTCGAGAGAGGGACTCTCCAGGGCGACTGGCTGACTCAAGAGGCAGGGAGGGGAGATGATAGGTGACAGCAGAAGAGGGGAGAGGCACGGGCAGGTGATAAGTGGTTGAAAGCATGACAGGACCGGGCAACCCCCAACAAACAGATGGTGCAAGCAAACGGGGGGCCCAAAAGCCCACTTTGGAGAAGAAAGGGACATGAGACCAAGCAACTTACCGACGTCCAAATGTTTTCCCACATCTGTCCCAGTTACAAGAAAAGGGCTTTTCCTTGGTGTGAGTTCTCTCGTGCCTCTGGACGTGCTCCACGCGCCTAATATGAAATATAAAGGTAAGCCAATATGCGGTGAGAAGGCGGTCGGGGCGTCTTGTTTCTACTGACCTGAAGCGTTTGCTGCAGTACTTGCACGGTAGAGTCTTGGGCTTCTGGTGCCGGGTCTCTCCGTTCTCGCCGGCAGTGGCAGACGGGGCCGGCGCCTCGATTGACTGAAGGGGGACCATGGCGCTTTGGAGGCTAGCCTGGCGGGATTGGGGTATTGGGTATGGCCCGTATGGGAAATGGCTAATGTACTCTGCTCCAGAGAAAGTCGCGCAGGGAGCGGAGTGGGGGATGGGGAAAGGGGAAGGAGGAGAAAGAGAAGAAGGTCAGGCGGTGTTTGGGGTGTCAAAAGAGTACGGTTTGATGTATTTGGGAGCACAAATCATCCTCGTCTTTTGTTATATTCAGCCCTGGAGGTCAAAGCCGCCAGTCTCGTGTGATCACCGACCCCTCCCTCTGCCTTGTCTGTCCTTCCTCAGTGTGTCTAGCTCCTGGTAGCGCAACGGGTTCTTCTATCAGACCCCTCTTCACCGCCGGAACAAGAGAGAATCCCTGAGCCGTCCCTTGGTCCTCACTGGCTTCAGACGTATCAATATCGGCACCAGAGACGAGGGCCCTAGTGGTAGCAGGACTAGTGGTTGAGCGGCAATGAACAAGCCACCACCACTTCCAAGACGGGACAGGACAGGACAGGACAGCAAGAGATGTATGTTGTGGGGGTGGGGAAGCCTGGCCAGTCTAGAGGGAGCGACTAACAAGACCGTATGACAGATGATGACACAAACACAGCAGGAGGTTTGTAGTGTTTCTGCGGGGTCCTTGGAGTTTGCTATGGGACCCAGAGGGCCGAGAGGACGTCAGTCAGTCACGTCACGTCGACCTTTCGGACGGACGAGGAGCTGGTCGTGTGCTGTGCGTATGCTTGGCGTCTCCTTTGGAATTCTCCAACGTAAGTATCCCGTAAGTTGGGTAAATTGAGCGTGGAGGTCCAGCGAGGAAAAAAGACTAGCAGACAATTCTGGAATAAAACAAAATAAATAAACCCAAAGTCGAATGGGGGGTTAGAAACCGGGAGGCGGAGAAGTGGTTGCGGAGAATACCTTGCTTGTGGGTGAGTGACAAGGAGGGTGGGCGATCCAGGCACAAGCGAGGAAGAGGCAGCGGTTACTGGAGAACAAAAGGAGGGGAAAGGTGACTTGGTCCCTGTTCGGTAGCCGGGACTTGTAGGATTCTGTCCAAGTCTCTGTTGGTGGAATTACCAAGTTTTGGGCGAGGTCATATCAGATGGATGGCGAGTGATTTTTGCTGTTCCTTGTATTCGGTACCTGGTGCGGATCGAGTTGACTCCTTTTCTGCCACGACAACGATGGCTGAGAACAGACAACCGAACCGTTTGTCACTCTGATGCCGTCTCAATTGTCAACTCGGAGGTCAAAGAGGACGGAGAAGCAGCAGCTATGCAGACGCGATGCAATACGTGATGCAACAGTCGTCGACGAGTCTGTGCCCGTCTGAGCTTGCTGTTCTGACTTCCCCAGACTTGAGCCAGAGCAGCCAAGGACAGGAGAAAACAGCACTGGCTAGGACCAGCTTGAATCGTCGACAGTATCTTGCACTTGTGCAAGGTAAAAAGCTTCGCGAAAATGGTACCTCTGCGGTACAAGACACCTCCTGTTCAAAAGTTGGGGATGACACTTGGGTGCCGTGCGGAGATGGGCCCAAGATACCTACGTCCAAGGCTAAATCTTGGTCGCTATGAACGTGCGGAGGAGGTCGCAATTTGGCGACTTGTTTGCAAATAGGGGGTGAGATGGAAGAATATCGAGGCGTGGTACATGTGATAATGTATAATTGGATGGGTGTGGATGTCCGCGCAGGCGAATTGGTTCTGTCAAAACCCAAAAATCGGAGAGGGAAAAATAGAGGAGAAGAGGAGAAAGCGACGAATGTGTGAGCCGTGAGCCATTGCGACTTTACGGCGGATGGGATGAGATGAGAGATCACAATGACGGAACCAACGAAGGTGACAAGGGCATTGGACCATGGCAAACTCGGTGTGCTTGGCATTCAATTGGGTGCTTGTAAGTCGCTCGTTTGTCACTGAATGGTCTGGAGAAAATGCAACTAACCCCCAGTTACCCACGCACTAACAGGGTCGCCGAAACTGAGAGATGGGGCATGGAATTTCTGGGGAAGCTGCCAGCGAGCTGCACCTGCATTCCCCGAGTCTGGTTGCTGGCACCTGCCTCCCGACTTTACGATCCGAATGACCCGAATACAGTGTTTTCATGCCAGTCAGTGGTTTTGCTAGCTACATTTTCAGTATTTCCTTCCTTCTTTATTCATTATTCATTTGAAAGGAAATTGTAGTTCCCCAATGACTTTTTGAAAATTGGAGAAGCTCAGTGAAAGGAGGGGCCGGTTTCCTTTACCCCGGACGGTGGGCGTCGGAGACTCGGAGGCAGGCACTCATCTCCTCCACCTTCCTGGGGGATTTATGGTTTGTGGGGGTTGGGGGAGCCAATCACGGACGACCACCACTGGTTCAATCACGGGACGGGAAAGTAACTTTATTCTTTTTTTTTGGTTGGGGTCGCCGACCATGGAACTCCATGTTGATGAGACGAGACGAGAAAGGAGTCTGCGATTTCCGTACCCCTACAGTTTCTATCAAATTCAAAGTTGATAATCCTTTTTTTAATTAAATCATGTTCGCGAACAAGTTCCATGCTGCTTGTCCAACTACTGAGCACCGGCGACATGGTGGTTCGCTGTCACACGGACTGAACCACAGCATCGCGATTCACGACTGGTCGTCCAGTTATACGCCATTTTTAACCTGTACGGTAGATACGGGGCAGTATGCTCATGGTGACCTTCTCCAGTAGGCTTACATTTATGATAAGCACCTATTGCATACTAAGTTCTTTAGAATGCTGTAACTATCTCGTGGAGCTCGATATTGGCTCTCAGACCCCCATGGCCGGGACCTTTGTATTCACTGGACGGCCGGGAAGGCTACGACGCGAGCCATGAAAAAGGGGCCTAGCCGCTGGCGATATCCCAGTGTCAAGGCATTAAGTAATAGCTTCTAGAGGCAGCCACCCATCGGTTAGGTGCTCACCAAGGTCATGTCCATATTGCTGCGCCTAATAGTCGTTATTCTCGTCAATGACTCGAGAGGCTCACGACATGAGCGATCGGTCCTCACCCGAAACATGCGCATTAGCTCGCCAATACACGGAGCCGTGAAACTCGTGACGGTGAGAAAAGAGCCGGATTAGCTCATTTGGTCAAGTTGAGCTCACACGGATCCGTATATTATCATGTTACACCAGAAAGCGGGGGCGGCTCGTCTCCCAGCGTCCCGGCCGCATGTCAAAAAGTCACAGCTGCACGGCGGGGTGGACGAACCGAGGGATGATTGGTTTGGGGGCGCCTCCTCACGTAATCATCATGAAATCTCCCGACTTGTTACGCTTGTGATTGTGGTTGTGGAGGCGGCGCCATAATGTGGAGAAGTGAGATGGCTGTCACTTTTAATTTTTCGTCTGTTGGAGAACTGGGGAAAACAGTTGGGAGCGTGGTGGTTGGAGAGCTCCCCCGGTCTTGGGAGGGGTCAAAATTGGAGGGGTTTTCTCCTTTTTTCCCACCTGTTGAGGCTTTCCGTACCTGCCAATGCGGAGAACGGAGAGCCTGAACAGGGAAGGTGTGGCGTGTGCGCACTGTGACGGGAGATGCTCGGCGCCGCATCTTTTTTTTGTAGGGAGTCAAGGCACTCCAACTTGGCAAACTCCACCCCAAATGATCAAACGACCTCCATTTCCCCAGTTCTGGAACTCACGGAGCAAGCGTCACCGTCACCGTCTCCCATTCGATCTATCGATATGACCTCTTCTCACCCGCCGCCTGGGGTTATCCCTGAATTGTTTTTGGTTTGCGCGAGAGGATCGGGATAATTCAAAACGAGTCTACGGATAGCCGATTGCAATTCTGGTCGAGCGCGCTACGGCAATACATCAATCAAGCCAGTTCTTTTCCACCGCGGCCAACGACCCCAATAAATCAACACCCGATGGAATAATGGATCGACTCAAGATCAGCGACTGTCACACTACTCAATCTACCTTACCCATCTTGGGCCGAACAATCCCCACTGCATCTCGAGCATCACGACTTGGCAGCTACCCGACAGGCGCGCTTCGCGTACATGGCTACAGATGGAGTATGGATCACACCGCTTCCTCATGAACTCGTTTTTCTCCCGCCAAGACATGGTGGGAAATATAGACAAAGTTGGCCAGCGTGGAGAAGGTTGTCTCCGATGGCAGGTTGTCAAGATCCCGCCTGCACCATGCTGCACCCCATCTCGTCGCCAATCATTGAGCCTGCTGCCGCCCAATATCGCCTCCCCCATGGTCAAAATAGGCAAAATGCGACAGACCTGGGGTACGCTCCCGGCTGCCGGGGCCAGTGCTGCACTCTCGATCTGAGAAGTGGTGATGACCTCGTCGCCATGTTGATGATAAACTTCGTCATGGCCCATAGTGGGATGGGGTCCTTGAGGGGCGAGATCTGACCTGAGCCTATATATGTCGGCGCCTGATGGTTCAGGGAAGGACTCGTGATGGGCTACCAATATGCCGTCTAAAGGCGCCGCCGCCCCGGAACTGTCTTTATCAGCACGACCCCTCTCTTGTGACAGCAGGACCACAGCCCGACACGATGCCCTCGCGACGTTCGAACCTGGGCTTCCTCCACCTCACAGCAGCTCCTCTGTCTGGAACTACCGGTTTCGAGCGTCAGCACCATGGTTCTGGCCCGTATCAGCATCGGGATAAATGGCTGGCCAGGTTGAGGCGGCGGTCCTGCGGTCAGGACAATGAGTTTCCCACCTGTTTGGCTTGGCATGTGAGTGGACATGGCACTCCAAATGACGCTGGCAGACACCATTCGGGCTGAAATAAGGTGATGAGAATCACGAGATGGTGGCAACGTCAGAGCCAGCGGCCATGGCCTCATTTGCCATCAGCGGCATATGGCAGCATATTTGATAGCCGCCTGCTCTTGCTCGTGATGAAGTTGAAGCTACTTCAGCCTCCTTTGACACCAGGTTTGACTTGTCGGCATTGAGATGCTCTCCGATGGCTTGACCTAGAAACGGAACTACTCGCTAGAGCATGGAAATCCGACCGAAAAGCCCCGACTGCCACGAGACTGTCTAGGTGCGGATGACTCGCCAACCAGGCAGTCATCCTGAGGAAGGAGATCAAGGTTACTTTGGTCTTCTCCGCAATGTAGTCAGATGCCAATCCGACGCAGTTCGGTCGAACTTGCGGGGACTACGGTAGTGGGAGGTGGCACTCCCCAGCTGCTCGGAGCCGATGAGCTCACAGGGGCTCCGGCATCAGCAGATACTACGATGATCAGTTATACTCATAATCTGACTGACGGTGTAACCCCGGTTTACATAAGCATTGCTACTTTGTTGCAACATCTTTCAGAGTCGATGTTGCAGCCATGCCAGACACTGGGTCATAAAGGTAACGAACCATTTTGAGCCGAACAAAGTCTCTGAGCACGGAACAGCGAGAAGAGAGCTCGTGATCACTGCTTTCGATCGTGGGTCGGTCACAGGGCAGCAACCCTGCGTTGTATCCGGCCTTATTTCTTGCAGTCGTTTTCAGAGCAAAAAAGCCGAGACCGACCAATCAGGGGTCCGGATTTGGACCGCTGTGCAGGTTCCCCGTTCACGCAGACCCCGACTACTACTATCTTGATCATACAAGACTATTCCTCGATTCAGACACAAGGCTTGTCTTCACCTACCGGTGACAATTAGGTGAGAAGGAGCCAATCGCATGCCATTGTTCCCATGTCGACTCCTTACCATGTACAGCCCGAGCTCGAAGCATTTCGCAACCTGATGTTAATCATTGACGACATCAGGGCTTCAGCTTCAGGAGTCGATTGCCCCGTCACGGATCTGTTAGCGAGTTGAACGATAATGACTCCGTACGGAGTATTCCGCCTTCCTTCTCTTATCAAAGAAATATTGGCTGAATTTCCAGCAGAAACGAAACGAAACAAACATTTACTTAAGTATATCCGGCCTGGTTAAAGATGCTCTCCCGCACGCATCACATCAATGGAAACAATACCGCTTGCCGGCTATTTCCTTTTGAGGTTTCGTTGGCCGTCTCCCCTTGCAGTTTGCCCCTGAAAGTCGTCTATCCTGACCAGGACTCTGGGTTGCATTCATCTCGCTGGACATATTTCTCTTGACTTGCTGAAGATGCGATACGTCCGTACCTTGCTTCCATCGAGCAAGGTCGTATGTGATGTAAGTCTACTCTATGTGATGTTTGGCTCTATTAATCGGGCCTTTGTTTGCTCATTGTAGTAAGTAGTATATAAAACTGGCTTGTAAATGCCAAGTAGGTAGGTGAACTGATGTACTCATGGACGAACTGACTGACAAGCTTTCAGGATCGTCAATGCCGGTTCATGAGGTTCATCTTGATTCGCTTTGGGATAGTCTTGTTACATGGACTAACAAGGTACATGTATGCGTACAGTGTATGCAGCAAGCTTTACCTGGTTGAGAAGTTACACCGTGGTGTGGCATTGTTTCCATTCTAACCTACATGTTCTCTCCCTCTACTGATTGAGGTTGAGTCTTTGGTTGTGACCCAGTGGTCAATTTTGATGAAATTATCATGCCTGCTTTTCTGACAAGACATCATCATTCATACCGACACCCTCCCTTTTGACTAAGTGAATGGGTGTGCGTGGTCATGGCATCATGTTGCCGTGATCAGATGTTGACGTTTCCTTGCCTCCATCTAGCCCGGGATGTTGGGTTGCATACTGCGCATGTTCATGTTGTGAATGATGCTCTCCTCCCTTACACAGGGTAGAAGCACATACACGTGGAATGTTTCATTTGCTTTATTTCCTTATTGTCCTTTCTTTTCCTTGGATGTTGAATCGAGTTCTTGAGCTTTGAGACATATATGATGCTCTCATTGCCCCCTTCCCCCTTGATACGTTTTTGCCGGATATCCCATCCCTTATATATAAAGTGTTTCGCTCCGTCCCGCTCACTCGCTCGCCACTTCCCGCCCTTGAGTGAGAGATGGTTGACGATTTGACTTTTTCTTTTTATCTTCAAGCTTAAATTCTTGGTAGAGTCTGGTTGAGCAAGCTTGACCTTGAACGTATCGACGCCTTGTTTGTTTATCATATTTGTTTACATACTTGATTACGTCGCCTGCAGTGACCAGAGGGTCTAAGCATCTTGGCGTCATCGACATGCGGCTCGCCTCCTTGTTGTTGGCGGCCGTGTCGCTGGCTTCGACTGTGGTCGATGCATATTGGCTTCAGGATATTGCTCGTAAGCCTTTTCCTTGCATGGTGTGGTTGCCATATGAGAACCCAACTGACTGACATGACATCTAGATCGTGGAACGGCGCCATTCACACCTGCTGGGTACCAAGTATTTCGAAATGTCAAGGATTACGGGGCAAAGGGTGACGGTGTCACCGACGACACGGATGCCATCAACCGGGCCATCAACGCTGGGAACCCATGCAACAGGGGATGTGTATGTCCAGCCCCTTTCCTATCCAAACAGTCAGTCCTCTAACCACTTCACCAGGCATCAACAACCATGACACCGGCCCTAGTCTACTTTCCCTCAGGAACCTACCTCATCTCGCGCTCCATTCAGCCAGCCTACATGACCATGCTCCACGGCGACGCCTCCAGTCCGCCAACCCTCAAAGCCACCTCCGACTTTGCGGGCTTTGGCCTGATAGACGGAAACCCCTACTACACCTCCACTCTAAACTGGAAAGCCGTCAATGTCTTTTTCCGCCAAGTCAGAAACTTCATCATCGACACGACTGCTATCCCACCCGGCACGCCCGCAACAGGCATGCACTGGCCCACGTCTCAAGCCACGAGTCTACAGAACATCGTCTTCAACATGCCCACCGCTTCGAATGTCGTGCACGTGGGGCTATTCATTGAAGAGGGCAGTGGCGGTTTATTGACCGATCTGACCTTTAACGGTGGCGCTGCAGGTGCTTCGATGGGGAATCAGCAATATACCATGAAGAACCTAAAATTCAACAATTGCAAGACGGCAATCATCCAGCTCTGGGACTGGGGCTGGACATATGTCGGGCTGAGCATCAACAACTGCGGCGTGGGGATCGACCTCTCTGCGGGGGGCTCTGCCGGTAAAGTTGAGACGGGGTCTATCACGCTTATTGATAGCACTCTGACCAACGTGGGAATTGGCATCTTGACGGCGTGGGGACAAAACACAACCCCGGACACAGCTGGCTCCATGGTGTTGGAGAACATCCAGCTGAACAACGTGCCGATTGCGATTCAAGGGCCCAACTCGGTGACCATGTTGGCGGGGAGTTCGACGTCGATGACTATTGCTGCGTGGGCGAATGGACATGTGTATTCTGGCTCTGGGGGCGGGAACCCGGGGGAGACTGCTAAACTCATCGCACCGAACAACAGGCCGGGGGTACTCCTGAGCAACGGGCGTTATTACACACGCTCCAAGCCGCAGTATGAACAGCGGCCGGTGGGGGATTTCGTATCTGTCCGGGCCGCGGGTGCCAGAGGTGACGCGGCAACCGATGACACGGCAGTCCTGCAATCAGTCATCGACTCGGCGACCAAGCAGAACAAGATTGTCTTTCTCGACCACGGCATGTACAGAATCACATCGACACTGCGGATCCCCCCCGGAGCGAAGATAGTGGGCGAGTCCTACCCTACAATCTTGAGCTCAGGCGGTTTCTTCAACGACATGAATTCCCCGAAACCCGTGTTGCAAATTGGACAAAGCAGCGGACAGGTAGGGCAGGTTGAGCTCGTGGATTTTATCGTGAGCACGCAGAACGCCCAGGCCGGGGCGGTGCTGTTCGAGTGGAACTTGATGACGCCCAATGGCCAGACTCCCAGTGGCATGTGGGATGTTCATGCGCGGATTGGCGGGTTCACGGGGAGTCAGCAGCAGGTTGCTCAGTGCTTGAAGTCGCCGGGCGATGCTACTGTGAGAAAGGAGTGTATTGTTGCTTTTATGGCTATGCATGTTACCAAGGGCGCTGGGGGGCTTTATATGGAGAATGTTTGGTTGTGGTAAGTTTAGCCCTTTCTGTGCTTTGGGGCGCCGGATTGTTTACTGACGACGATAATAACAGGACGGCCGACCATGACATTGACGATGCAGCAAATACCCAAATAACCATTTACAGCGGGAGAGGGTTATGTAAGTGTCCATCACATCCAAACCTACCTCCCACCCAAAAAGAACAATGCTAACAAAAGCTCAGTCATCGAATCCACGGCCGGAACATTCTGGCTCTACGGCACCGGCAGCGAACACCACGTCCTCTACCAGTACCAGCTCTCAGCCACGCAAAACATATTCATGGGGCAGATCCAGACCGAAACGCCCTACTTCGCACCGCAGCCCAACGCCCTGGTCCCATTCCCGCCCCAATCCTCCCTCCAAGATCCGGATTTTTCCGCCTCGTGCGCCGGTGTGCAGGAACGCAACTGCGCAGCAGCCTGGGGCCTGCGCGTGATCAACAACTCTAAGAATATTCTCGTGTACGGCGCGGGCTTGTACAGCTTCTTTACGAACTACAGCACGGACTGCTCGACTTTTGCGGCTGGGCAGACTTGTCAGGCTAGGATGACGTCGCTGGAGGGGATTGCGCAGGGGAGTCAGGTGAATATCTATAATCTGAACACGATCGGGGCGAGGCAGATGATTACAAGGGATGGAAGGCAGGTTGTGTGGTATGCGGATAATGTGAATGTTTTTCCTAGTTGTGTTGCTGTTTATCGGAGTGGGTAGGACGGACCAAGAGGGAGAGAGTGTTTTTTTTATATATAGTTTGTTGCCAAGTAACGTTACATATAATATATGCCGAGATTCTGCTGTTTTACTTTGATGTTTTGTTTTGGCATATATGTCAAGTCACGAAAGGAGAGGGCGTACGTAGGTGGGTAACTATCGACAAGTAAGCAGCAGCTAGGTAGCTAGTAAGGGATGTTCGTGTATAATAGGAATCACGAGGTAGAAGTAAGATTTGTTCTATGATGGCATGCCGCGATTTCACCAAGTTGCTAGAGAATTAGCTGTATTTTGATAGGGAGGCAGATAAGAGATCACACAAGATAACGGGGAATAGCCAGATTTAGTTTGATGATAAAGAATAGTATTATTAAAAATTAAGCAAATATTATAACTAACTATATAGTAGTATATGCAATGCGTTTATGCTTACCTGAATCCATGTTATTACCTGAGTAGGCATGTTTGTTAATGTGTACAGAATAGTACCTACCTAGATTAACTACAGGGAACATGTCAAGTTTAGATGTAAAAGTCAGCCGAGACCAGCTCGGCGCGTGACCAGCTCGGCGCGTGACCAGCTCGGCGCGTGACTTACTTACCTTTGTGTGCGTTGGCCTTTGTCAGCCTTGCATCTTGTTTGTTTCAACAAGGTGATTGTTCCGGCAGTTCGAGTCCATGTAGTTGCATCTTGACTCGCCACCAGGAAACCCTTCAACCGTAATTTGTAGAGCTAGTCTACTTACTTATCTAGCAGCAGCAGCAAAGGCAGCAATAGGACCGGCAGCGGCAGCAAAGGCAGAACCAGCAGCGGGCAACTTTTGGAAATACTGCAACTCCCTGTTCAACTGCTCCTGGGCGGCGTTGCGCGCGGCAGTGGCCCGTTGGGTGAAGCTGTTGTAGAGAGAGTTGGCATTGTCGACCGTGACCTTGGTGCTGGTGAACTTGTGCATGACCATCTGCATCATAAAGTCTCGCTCCTGGGATGTCAGATCGGCCTTGGACCAGTCGACGGCGACACAGTTGCTGACGTAGTAGTGTATGTCGTAGAGGCGCCTGCGCTCGACGGTGAAGAGCATCTTGGCGGCCACCTCGAGCGACTTCTTGAACTGCAGTCTGTCGGGCCAGTCGGACGGCACCACTGTGTTCCAGTAGGGGTCGGTGTTGTAGATGTTGACCTGTGCGCACCATGCGTCGAAGCATGCCTCGTATCCGGCGTCTAGTTTGACGCCGAGGACGGTGTAGAGGTTGTAGGGCAGGGATTCGATCTCCTCGAGTGTGAAGTCTTGGGCTATGTACTCTCTGGCAATCTCTGTAAGCCGATCCTTGCTCAAGGAATAAGTACCAAAAGTCATGGCGGGCTGAGGGTTTGTGGTTTTGTGTGGTTGTGGTAGTGTTTGTGGTGAAGATGGTGGTGCGCTTCCGTTTTGGAGAGCGCTTTGGCGGATGGCTTGTCGTGCGTATTCAAGGGCTTCCCGGGCTTTTGTCTTTTCTTCCGGGTTTTTTAAGAACGTTGACATATAATGATTGTTATGTTAGTGTAGATGTTGTTTTTATATCTTACTTTTAGTTGGATGCCCTGTTGACTAGGGCTCGATGCGGTGTGCTGAAAACTGACTTGTTTCCTACTCTCCGGGAGTAAGGGTAGCGGTTGCTGTATTAGTATCGAGATATGCTTCTCGGTTCGTGTTGTTGAAAGACACCTGTGTGAATGACACGGAACAAAAGAAAGTGGGAGACCCGGGCGGGAGACGGCTGGATATTTATACAATTCTATTGCCCGGGACCGGGTGGCCCATGGAGGGCGAACAAGGACATTGTGTATGGGTGTTGAGCTGATCCCATTGTTGTATGTGAGGCCACAAAGAAGCTGAACAGCAGAGAATAGTATTGTGTCCAGAGCAACATCTTATTTTAGGTTCGGGGAGTCGTGAACCGAGAGAATACAATGGACAAAGAGACTGGATCGATGGCTCTTTGTGGTCGAGGAACATAATCGCATTGTCTGATGAGAGAGCCCATGTCTTTGTCTGTGCTGTGTAGAACACAATTGGGATGACAGTTGTGAAAAGTGCAGCCCCATGATGTTGTCGTCGTCAGCTCAGGGGTAACAGAAGAGCACGGCACAAAAGTAAACAAATGCCGTGACAAGAAAATGGACAGGCCTAGAATGCATCGTAGCAGTGCTTATCCTGGCTTCCCGCCCGCGCTTGTCCCCGTTCGGCTTAGCCGCTGGAGCCCCCCGTTGGATTTGTTGGGACGTTTGGAGTGTTGAATCGGCGGAGAAGTGGATAGTGCGGAGAGAGGTGACCTGCATGAAAAAAAAAACCGATATGATCGATTGCGGCGCTTAATAAATGGTGATAATCTTTCATGATACTTGGGACTGATGAGCTTGGACACAGCAACAGTCCCCTGGCCTGCCCGGCCTCTCGTTCCAGATGCACAAGCCGCATCAAGTTACGAGGCAGGAGGCACGGAGGACTCGATAAGGCAGTGACTGGCTTGACTATTTATGAACACGGGATCGACAACGGCTGCGATAAGCCATCTCTCACTTGTTTCCCCAGACTCGCACGGGCTGTCACTCCCCGTATCTGCGAGACTGCGACTGGACCTAATCTCGCTTCCTTTATCCCACATCTCTTCACACCTGCTTGATGATGGTAACCCAAGACCAAGCAAGACCAGACGGAGGTCCCTCATCTCGCAAGTTTTAAGCATCATTTCCCCAAACCGGTTCGCCATGTTGTTGGCACCAAACCCACGTGCGGTATCACGTCCCCCGCAGAGACATGCCGTCCAGACGATTCCGTCGAATCTGGTTGGCTGGGCCCCGGCCACAGGCTGAGCTGAATGTGTCGTTTGCGTGGGCGTGGGTCATGTCTCAGATGGCGGGGGAGCATTGCAGTTCAGTGTTCACCGAGTGCAACAGGCTCTGCTCCTCCTCACAATTCCACCACCTGCAGCCAACTGGAGGTCCAGACAGGCACCCCCCTGCTCTGCCCTGACAGTCCCTGACACTGACCGGACCCTGGCTCTCGGTTCCTTCTTAAACCAACCTCCCCTGCTTCCCTTCAGCTCTCCTGACTTTTGTCTTTTCTTGAAATATCAACTCATCAACGTCAGACTTGCATCTTTCTCTTCAACTCGGATCATCGACTTATTCAGCTTTCATCGCTCATCAATACCGCCAAGATGCCCGGCATTCGTAGGTCTCCTCCAGGGTCTCGAACTCGCGTCGCCATCGTCTGCTTGTCGGCGAGTCAACTTGCAATAACTAACACGCCTCCCTCGCAGCACTCCACGCTTTCGATAACCTCAAGACAAAGCTCAAGGCCGCCTTCAAGAAGAAGGACGGCAAGAAGACCGACGACGCTGCTGCTCCCGCCGAGGCCCCCAAGCCCGACGCGACCACGGCTGCTGCTGCCGCCCCAGCGGCTGAGGGCACGACCACCGAGACCGCTGCGGCTCCTGCCCCTGCCGCTGCCCCGGCTCCGGAGTCGGCTGGTATGTCTTGTTTTGATCCGCTCTTCAAGTGGATTATTGGCTAATTAACTGCATCAAAACAGCTAAACCTGCCGCAGCTGCCGCCCCTGCCCCTGCTGTAGAGGCCAAGGCCGAGGAAGCTACACCCGCCCCTGCTGCTCGTAAGTCTTTGCCGAATCATGGATGCGCTGTCGGTCTCTAGACACATGTCGTGCTAACAAGTCATCACAGCCGCTGCCGACGCAGCTCCCGCTCCCGCTCCCGCTGTTGCTGCTGCTCCGGCCCCTGCCCCTGCCGCCGAAACACCTGCTCCTGCTCCTGCAGCCGAGGAGAAGAAGGAAGAGACTCCCGCCCCGGCCGCTGCTTCCATCGAGCCCACTCCTATCCCGGCCGCCGAGGCTCCTGCTCCTGTCGAGGAAAAGAAAGAGGAGGCTGCTGCTCCCGCTCCCGCTCCCGCTGCCCCTGCTGCGGCTGCCGCCCCGGCTCCTACCGCCGCTTAAACGGACACGACTCGACACTTTATCATGGCTTCCACCGCATATTGATACCGATAGAGTTGCCCTTGAGACGAGATTTCGAACAATAACGATGGTAATGGCAGATGGATGGGATGTGTAACGATGACGAAATGGACGGTGGCTGTTTTTCGTGGTTTTGCCACCTGTCGTCGGCTGCGTTTTTAATTACTTTTTTACTCGATCTGGCGACGACGGCGACGGAGTGGTGATGGATTGCGAAAGTTCCCCCCACCGGTCGATACCACGTGGCAGATACCTATGTTGGCTTTTTTATTGCTTATTAGCTACTTTAGTTGTTAGGTCCTACTTACTGTTGGTGGTAGTGCTTACTTATAGATACCCTTTTTGTTTCCCACCTTGTATGGTCTTTGCTTGTTTTGTGCCTTTGATGATGAAGGAGGGAGAATGATTGACTACCGGTAGTGGCTTGCTAAAGGATGATGTGAACGAACTGAATGGCTGCAACAAGCCACGGGGTAACTCGGACAATATTAGGGTTCAATATCAAGGTCAGTACCAATACACTGATCCTCCTGTATAGACGACAACAACACATGGGAATACAGAGTCATACCAATGTCCAGCAGTCGGTTTTCCTAGTTTGTTACCAGTTTGGTTCATTTATTCCATGACAAGACAAAAATAGAAGCACTTTGGCCCTTGATGTCCATCTAACATGACCACTATAGGTAAAAAGCATCCATCCATGTCACGTTAACCAAGGCCCGACCCGGTCCTGTTCTTCCTCGGGCAACTAATAATGTCAACAACCTGGAAGCCCGGCGGCTTGTTCCAATGGTCAAACGAAATACCATACGCTTGCATAGCAAGGGTTTTCATATAAAATAAATAAATAAAGTACCGTGGCCTGTATGGTACAATCCCATCCTCACACAAACCCTTTCATGCTTCATTGCTGGACAAAGAAAGCAAGCAACAAACTCGGCCAGTCCCGTTATTCCTGACCCACGACGCCCTCCATACCCATCCGCTGTACTGTACAGTTCACATGTAACAACACCCGTCTTGGCTTCAAAACAACGGAAGCCCCTCCATCGAGCGGTCGAGTTTCCTTCGTCGCAGCGTTTACTCCTCATCAGAATCCCCATCCTCATCGCCCGGATCAGGCATGACAATCTTGTTGAGAAACGTAACCTATCATCGACACAGTTAGCCAGTCACCCCAGCGAAGAGAAAAGAAAAAAAAAGACTTACAAACCCAACCATAGCCCCAAAAATCCGCGCAATCTCCTCCTGCCCATCCTCATACGTAAACATGTCATCAGGAATCTTTTTACTAACAGTAAAGCTCCTCAGCTTGAGCAACTCGATATCGCGATGATCAGGCTGATAGCCCTGCGGCCGTATCTTGAGCGCGCTCTCCTTGTTCAGCTCCGCAAATGCCTTGATAACAGACGTCTCGTCATGCTCCTGGAGGATCTTTTCCACCTCTTTAGCTTCCTCGGTAGTAGATTTGGCTGCTGGGCGACCTCGGCCCTTCTTTTCTGCTGGGGTAGTTGCCTTTTTGCCCTTTACCTTGGAAGGAGGAGCAGCGTCGCCCAGGAAAACATCCCGAAAGTTGGGGTCCATCAAGACTTTTCGCCATGCTTTAGGTTTCGTGTCGATGCTGGTTCGGATCTTGGCAATCATGTCTGCTGGCGGGTGCCAGAGGCCGCCGCCGACCAAGCATTTCCCGCCTGGCTCGAGGTGCAGGTAGTAGCAAGCGTAGGGGCCTTTGCGGCCGGTGCGGGACCAGGCTGCTCCGTAGTTTGGCTTTTATAAAACACACACATTAAAATTTTGGGAAGGTTGCAAGGAGGGGAAAGAGAGAGAAAAAAAAAAGAAATACCTTATAAGGCGTAGGATCATGACTGAATCGCACGTCGCGGTAGATGCGGAAATTGACGTCTTTAAAGGGCAGCTCGGGGATGGTCTCGTCCGCGGCCATGATCTTTTCGGTCATGGTCATGACGTAGGATTCCCAGTCCTTGAGGGAGCGGCGGAATTCTTCGTCGTTGGCTTTATTTAGAGGTAGCATGTTTAATTAGCTGATTGTTTTTCACCAAATTGAAACGAAAAGGATAGGTACTCACTCTTCAGCCAAGTCCGCTTATTATTCTTCTTGAGGTCCTTCAAAAACTCCAGCGTGTTTTGATGTAACCGGTCATCTTGATACTCAATCCCGTTTGTATCACGCAGTTTGGGCAATGGCTCAAATGTGACCTTTGGGACTTCATCTTCGTCGAGTTCCGAGTCGGGAGGCGGAGCATCATCATCGCTGCTGGCTAGTTCATCATCATCTTCCTCTCGCTTGGCTTTCTTGGATGGCCGGCCAGCTTTGGCTGGTTTGGACGACTTGCGTTTAGGCTTGCCGTCCGAATCAGACTCTGGCTCTGGGTCGAAATACTTGCTTTTCTCTGCGGTGCCAGTGCTGGTGCGTAGTGACTTTCGTCTACCGGTAGCTGGCGATGACGTCGCCGGCTCAGCTGCTTCTTCTTTGGCTGCTGGCGGGTTCTTGCGTTTTCTTCCGTACCAGGGCATTTTGGCTCGATTTGGATATAAATTGATGGTGATCTCTTGAGCAAGAAGATTGATGTTGTTGGTATGTCAGAATTCGACAGTGGTTTCAAGCTATGAAAGAGACAAAGAGGTCAGCTTGCGGGACGCGATTATAGCACAAAGCAGGAAAGGCACAAAGACCCAACGCGAGACCACGTGGGGTGGCGCTGCCGGTTTGGGGCATCATTGGTTGTCTTGTGCCCCTGACGTAGCATTTCCGGCGTATTTCTCGACGTCCGTCGGCTTCCGAACTGAAACCGGCGTACAGGTACAGAGCATCTTGCACTCTAATCTCAGTTTCAGAATATCAAACATCGAAGGCATGTACGGAGTATCGACCAAGTAAACAACCCTCCTCATTCAACCTCTTTTGTAGTAGACTCATGCAAGCAACGTTGTAGCCATTAAAGTCGGCTGCACTTAGATTCTAGACCACTACCGACGAACCCATCAGGTCCCGATACTCTGGAACAGGGCCGTTACACTCGCTAGCCACCTTGATCTTGGCCCGAGTCTTTCCGAACCGCTGCGCATCCAGGGACTGTCCGTCTGTACCTACCCCAATCCCCACACTGGACATCTCCTCATTACCCCTCCCTCCCCCCAGATATCTCCAAGTCTGCCCAACGGCTCTTACACACATCACTTACATGTAGTAGCTACTTCCCAGTACATACCACCAGTACCAGCACAAGTAGTATCTAAACCAAAAAAAACAAGCCCCCCCCCCCCTATCCAACCAAAATGGCACAAACAAACCAAGAAGAAGAATCTCCAAGTCCAAGTCCCCTCCTCGCAAATCTGCACAAACAAGGCTTCCTCATAATCCCCTCCTTCCTCACCCCCACCGAACTATCCACCCTCCGCAACGCAGCCGCCAACCTGACCGCCCTCGCGCGGCAAGGAGGAAACTGGCCACACATCCGCACAGTGGGCAAGCAATTCCCGCCCTGGCCGTCGGTTGCTCCTCCGCCCGAACAGGGTGGTGGTGGGATCTGGGGCGTCCAGCACCTCCTCCACCCGTCTCTGCCGCTCTCAGCTACCGATCGAGCAGCTTTTATTCGGTTATACTTTTCGCCTAGGATTCTTGCTGTTGTGCATGAGCTCTTGCAAACAGGTGACGAGGAGGACGGCGGCGAAGAACAACTGGTGATGGAGCTCCTCAACATGCTTGTTCGGCCTGATAAGCCGTTCAGTCTAGTCTGGCATAGGGATGATATACCACCCTCTGCGTCCCCCGAGGAGGAAGTTTCCCGGTTGACTGCTGCCCAATCTTGCAGAGGAGGTGGTTCTGCTACAGCTAAATATAACCACACGCAATGGAACCTCCCCCTTTTTGATGACGCCAGTCTGATTCTGGTTCCTGGATCTCACGCCCGGGCGAGGACTGAACAGGAAAGGAATGCAGATCCTTATGAGGCAGAGCTGCCGGGCCAGATTCGAGTGGATTTAAAAGCCGGGGATATGGCTTTTTACGACAATGATATTTTGCATAGGGGGGTTTATGAGAGTGGCAGGGAGAGGATGACGTTGCATGGGAGCGTGAGTGTGGCTCGGGCTGGGGCTGGCCGCGCGAGGAATGTGTTGCAGCATGGGGTTGGGGATTGGGTTGATAGGTGTGACTTTGCGGCGGTGCTGAAGGAGGATAGGGAGAATAGAGGGTTGGGAAATGATGGGGAATTGGGAGAGGAAGATGAGAGGCTTGTTAGGGTCGCCGAGGGGATGAGAGACAGGTTGGTGAGGATGGGAAGGGAGTCGGGGGATGTTGGGTTTTCGCTGAGCGGCTGATTTATGTGGACATGGAAAAGATGGAGACTGCCGAGCGGTTTTGACTGAGCTGGGTTGTCGGGCATCTTGAGGTTGCAAAATGGGAAACATGAAAACGTGGAAAAGCGGAAATTTTGGGGTTTTGGCTGGGAATATCATGGGTTCTGCTAATGAGTTATGAGTTATGATAATGAACGACACGTTTTATTCTTGGCCCTTGTGTTGACTGGAAATTGTCTACTCCAGGACAAAGTACCGGTTGGGTGAATGGCTGTCGCCCGCTCCTCTTTTTGGTTACAAGTTTCACGTAGTTATCACGAAATTGATAAAACAAAACGATGGATAATGAATATCAATGTTCATCAAGTGCGTCCGTCAAGGGCCACAGTAGCCTAATGAAAAAAAAAAAAAAAAAAAGGATTTAATTAAGAAACAAACAAAACTGATCGACACAACCCTCAGGAGGGCTGATAATTATGTACCATACGGTATTTGTCGAACATGGATCCGAGTCCTAATTGGGTATAGCGCGGCACGCCGCGTTTGCGACTTCCGTGACCACCATATAAAAACCCATTTCTTGTACTCTTTAGTTCTCTCTTCGAACACACTCTTCGTACTTCCCCCCCTCTCCCTCCTCCCGCATCGCTCACTCATTTCGCCTTCATCCGGCCACAACTTACGGTGTGATCGAGAGATAACCGGGTTAGCGAGCACGAGAACCTGGTTCGATCGGGTGTTTGGTATTTTTTGAGGTAAATAAGGAAGTTTTTGTGGTCGGGTTGGGCTCTTTTCCAATATTTACCAGAGCCGCCATTGGACGGACTACTTACGAGAACGTGCCGCCAAGTTCACAACCCATCTCGGCCTTGGCTTCAACAACGGCGTTCAAAGCTCTACTTCGTCGCCGACTCAGCGAGAGTCCCACCACCTACGGACATTGTACCTCTCCTATTATGCACATTGTGAGGGCCCATTTAGGCCCCGAGATGAGGGGTTGCAATGGCTATTGGCTACGGGTTAGATCAAGCTGAATCCTGCAGCCTCAATTCTGGGCAGTCAGCGTACGACCACCAGAACGAGGACTCGAGCCGAAACTAGTTAAAAAGAGCACCCCCCTGATAGACCCTTGGAGCAGTGTCTGGGACCTGCTACCGCCTTCATAGTGGGCTTGGCGTCAATTGACACTGACTCGTTTTCTCTCTATTCAGCTACGATTGTTTCAATCTTGAATAGCAAACTTCACATAAGTTGTCGTGGTTGGTCGTGTGTCCTTCTCGGGGTCAAATGTCGTATGAGTTTAGGACGTGTCTGTTCATTTACCAGGATGGCTCTAACAAAATCAAATCATAGGACGAGCCAGGTTGACACGATGGGTTCGTCATCACCATGACAGGAAGTCAGTCAAATACATTTACCATGTTCTTGCCTGTGCCGAAAAGCCTTACCTAACGGAGGGGGCTGCAATATGTGATCCAAGAAGCCAGGGTTCTCAGCCGCAAATAATATTGACAAGATGGATGCATGTTCGGCGCCAAACGCAGCCACGTTAAGGCAGGCCGTGATCTTGGTGGGAGAGGTGCTCGGCAGTTCTGGGGCTGTTTTAAGCACACGATCCCTCTCTCAATATGAGGTGATTGTATGAGAACGAATCCATCTTCTCCGTGTCATCATCTCCTTGTTCATCAACGCAGCTTTGATTCAAGTCGACATCCCGCCAGGCGTACAAGATGCAGTCATCCGAGACACCCAGTCTCGGCCCCTCGATTTCCGGCGGCGTTTGTGAGGTTTGCGAGCAGCGAGTACAAACACGGACCTGCCCGCAGTGCAATGGAGCTGCCTTTTGCAATGGGTGTTGGGGAACGCAGCTGGCTCACAAACCTCGGCGCGTGGTTGAAGGCCTTCCACACGAAAAGATAATCTCCGAGGTCTACCATCGACTTCAGGGCGTTTTCCGGCAGGACCGAACAAGTGATGAGCAACATGATCTTCACGTTTCAGACATTGACACAACTTGGTCTGGGGTGGTCAAGGACGAGTTGCCGGGGAGCAAACCATTTCTCCGCCATGAGAATCGGTTCATGGAAATCATGCGGGAAAGCCAGACAGGAAAATACGCGGAGCGCTTTCCACAATTGGTGTCTTTTGTTGGGCACACAGGTGCGGGAAAGAGCACCATCATCAAGCTACTCATCAGCCGAGCTGAAGCAACCATTCGTAGCCAGCGACAGGAGTTTCATGTTCCTGTTACCGGCCTTAGCAACGACAATATCTCAACCACGGGCGATGTCCACCTATATTCAGATCCTACCACATACTGGAACCAAACTCCACTGCTCTACGCCGACTGTGAGGGCTTGAGTGGCGGTGAAAATGTTCCTCTTGGGACCGTCACCAAACAAAAGGTTGCAACCGCCAAAGCGGCCAAGTCTATTAGAAGTAACCGTGTGCGCAAGACGGTTGATGCTACGGTTGCCACTGGCAGAATGCTCAAGCGGCTGGCTTGGGCAGATAGTAGCAGGACGCAGTCAAGGCAGCACTCCGTCAAGGAACTGTATCCACGGATTCTCTACACCTTCTCCGATGTCATTGTCTTTGTCTTGCGGGAATCCAGGTCAGTTCTGCCCATTTCTCACTTTCACTCAGCAGGTAGTGAAATGGTGCTGTGACGTTGACAATAAATATGTAACAACACAGAACTTTCCAAACAGAGGTCCTCCCACTCCTAGTGGAATGGGCACGTTCGTCCATCGACAAGTCCATTAACCAGCCAACACTCCCACACATCGTCGTGGCTCTCAATGCCACCGATAACATGGTCGACGCAAATCAATGGGATACAAATTTTGCCACGACAAAGTTACTCGAGGATGTCAGGGAGTCTGTCAACCAGGTTCCGGATCTGCAAAGAACTGTCGAGCAATTACGGTACGATGGCACGGCAATATCGACGACAAAGGAATTGCTAGAGTTCTACTACTCTTCTATCAACGTCATCCGGGTTCCAGCCAAGGGCAGTTATCAGCAAATCGAGGAGCAGGTTGGAAAGCTATATGACGCTATACGGACGAATTGTGCCGTCAATTACCACCGCAAGAGGTCAGCACGCATGGTTCTCAGTGCCGAGAGAATGCAGCAGTATATCAACTCAGCATTTGACCACTTCTCTCGTCGCCTCGACCAGCCTTTCGACTTTCATAAAGGAGGCGCTTCGGCATAATCCGATACCCAAAGACTTCAGTGGCCATATGGTAAACCTCATGCTGTCGTTATATCATGACATGCCTGACGAGCGCCAGCCCCGGAACCCTGACGATCTCCTCAAAGGTCTCAGCCGTCCCATCGCATGTTGCTTGATGCTTGCTGCTGCCAGGGAAGACATGCAGGGACAATACAAAACACTCCTAGAACATGTATTTTCGGACCCCATAAAGGACGCCTTTTTGGAATTTCGGACCATGCGGGTGCGTTGCGGATTCCAGAAGGATGGATCTGCCTGTTGCAATGTTCAAAGTTCCCATGATAAGGGGCACCAAGCACAGTCCGGCAAAATTTTAGGCAAAGGGCCATACATTTCGCCTTCTGTGGAGGAGCTCAGCTATAAGGAGTGGATAACGGACATATCAAAGCATCTGGACCAGCTGAACAGCCGCGCCAACCGCAATGGGTACAATACTACTGACGGGGGTGATATGACAGAGAGGGATTCTGTTTCAAAACTGGATCGGGAGGAGAGCCGCAATTTCTACCAGCAATTCAGTAGCCCTGTATTCACCCCCAAACTCGTCAGTAACGCCACCTGTTTCGCCTGCATTCGAAATATTCCCGAACATGTTTTGCCTTGCGCGCACGCCCTGTGCAGGTCCTGCGTGCAATCGTTTGGGGAACAAGTAGGGGGTTCTAGACCGGGTGGCAGCGGCATCTTCGAACTTCATCGTTGCCCATTGCTGCATCCAGGTGGCAGGTCTTGGGAAGGGCAACCAGTCCGAATCCGGTTCAAGCCCAGGGACGCGGGAGTGCGTGTCTTGTGTCTTGATGGGTAAGTCTCCGAGGCCACTGGCCCCAGAAGTGCAAGGATTATGCTGACATTTTATCGCATAGGGGTGGGATCCGAGGGATAGTAGAGCTCACTATTCTTCACGCCATTGAAAAAGAGCTTGGCGGATTTATGAGTGTTCAAGACTGCTTTGATCTGATTGTCGGGACCAGGTGCGAGTTGATATTTTACATTTTCGTTCTTGTAAAGTAATATCGACCGAGGACTGACATCTACTGGTCTTAGCTCGGGAGGTATCGTTGCGCTGGGCCTTGGGGTAAAGAACTGGACAGTCTCAGACTGCATGACAAAGTTTAAACAGCTGAGCACCAAAGCCTTCTCGCAACGCCCTCTCAAGCACATCGCCCTCGTCAGCCACAAAAGCTACCACAAGACCAAGCCCTTGGAGGAGGCGCTGAAGCTGGCATTCGACAAGGATTCGGCCCTGTTTGGAGGCCAATTTCAGGCACATGGAGAAAAGAGTGACATAAAAGTCGCCGTCACGTCCACATCTGCCGTCGAGAACCGACCTGTCATTATGACCAATTACAACACGGCAATGTTTGGAAGAGAGAATTGTCAGTCTCGTTCTATATCTTGAACGCTGATCCTTATGTTAACATTTTACCGGGACAGATCCATATCAGCTTGTGAGATCGCAGGATTCCGCCACCGAGCTCAAGGTGTGGGAAGCGTAAGTTGTTTCACTTTTCATGTCGAGAAACCATCAGGCCCCTGAGATTTGTAATTGAGGAACGACGTTATGCTGATACTATTTGTATTACACAGCGCCCGGGCAACATCAGCAGCTCCACTATATTTCAAGTCCTATGTTAAACCGGAGACTGGAATCGGATATACCGATGGCGCAATACACTATAACTGCCCGGTTTGGGTTGCTGACCACGAGTGGCGACTTCTTTGGAACGATGTCAGGGACTGGAGCCCCGACATTATGCTTTCCCTGGGAACAGGCTTGGGCCCCATCTCGGAAAAGACAGTGAAAAACGAGGAACGAACAGCGGAGAAGATGCACCAAAAACGCAGCAAAACTTCGGGTATTAGGTACATGTGGCGGACCGCATTTGGTATCATCGACAGCCAAATCAACTGTGAGAAGGAGTGGAGGGACTATTATGAGAAATCGCAACTTCACCAGACTCACGGTCCAGAAAACCTAAAACTTCTCGAAGCCCAACGGCGCCAACTACGATCAATGTCGACTTTCCAGAGGGACAACCTAACTTGGACGAAATCGCCAAACTGCAAGCAACCGAGGAGCACGCCGTACAGAGTCTAATCGATAACACCGATATCAAAGAGGTAGCACATCGACTAGTTGCTAGCTGTTTTTACTTTGAGCAGAACAGAGGCCTTCCATACAACCGCCAAAACATTGGATATTCAGTTCAAGGTTAGCTAAAGAATCCCCCAGCACCCGGTTCGTCTGAAACATTTATTGATTTGTCTCGGCAGGAAATATCCGGTGCAGGTTCGAAGAGGGATCACCAAAGCTGAAGGCCATGGGAAAGGTGCTAAAGAACTTTTTAACCGGAGATTTCAAACCGTATTTCCTTGTCCAAGAAAACTACGGCACCGAGTCTGAAATGTCATACAAATATCTCATGGAAACTACGACCATCCTAAAGATGTGCGACACCGGCATCTTTGACTTGCAACAACCCATCGACATCCACACCGCGGCCAAATCCAACCTGACCCGCATCTCGCTCTGCCTCGAAGACAAAGCCTACTACAAGGACTTTTCTCACGACCGCCACCTTTCAATCAGCGGCTTTCCGCGCGAGATTCTGGAAGATCCAGCCATGAAACCGCTTCCCGCCATCCCTAATGAGGGCGAGGATCTGCATGAGCTCTCCTCCGTACCATTCCACCCCAGGGGATCGACCGACTCGGCGGGAAGCAGCAGCGGAGCAGCAACCACCAAGGAAACAGGGCTTCAGGGCCGACTCGAGAGTTTGTTTAGAATGGGCACTCCGAGCAACGCCAATCTCAAGGGGGCCGCTGCTAATGTCAGCGACGCGGCTGCTCGGGGTAGGCGAACCGCGACCGGTGGCGGCCAGGATATTAAAGGTGGTAGTAGACGTGCCGGGAGCCTGCCTGGCCGGTCGTATACACAGCCTTTTGTGACGAGTGAGGATGGGTCTACGCCATCAAGTCGATCGGTTAGCCCCTCTAGGAGCCACACCATGAAGGTGTCGTCAGTAACGCCCTAGCGATTTTGGATTTAAAATCTGGTTATCAAGCGATGGACTACGGAAGACGTGGCGATAATTATTTTCTCTTATTTCGGACAAGGCATCTAAGCGGGGTTAGGCAGCTGCCACTTTTCAATCGGGTCTTTCATTCTAATATACGCTCAAAGGGAACTGGCCAGACAGGATGGGTTCTCCAAAATGAGCAGACCACACCCGCGAGGACCTTCGGGTTATGTTTGGCGTCCCACCCCCCCCCCCCCCCCCCCAGTGTTTTACAATTCCTCTTTTTTAGGCAAATTATCCAAACTATCTCATCTCTATTCCTCTTCTTTTTCTGGCGTCTGGCAATGACCAAAGATCCGAAGCTTCTCTAGCGAGTTGTGACGAATCCACTAGTCTAGAACCCTACCACTAGGCCATGGAACCCTCCGCAAAAGGATGTCGAATTTCAAGTCGAACGCCGACTTGAAATCAAGGGTTATATACACATCGTGACACGAGTGTTGTTGTGTGATAATCCAAGTCAACAATCCCGTACTTTAAAGGGGGGGGGGGCTCAGGGGAAGTCAACAGAGACCCACTGTTAGATGTTGCCTGGGCCACAAAGGCAGCGGTAGGTGCAGCACTGCCGCTGGGCCATATAAATGGCCTGCGCTTTCCCTTGCTCCCTACATCTTGCTTAGCTCCACATAGAGACGAATCCAACGATTTCCCCTTCCATATCAGATGGAAGGATGGCGGCAAGTCAAGGTTCGATGGAAAACCCCAAGCAGTGCACAGCATGCCAAAGCAGGGCCTAGAAATCGTCGAGATGCCTTCGCACCGCGAGGCGAGGCGCCTTGTTTTGTGATCTTGACAGTGAATGGACCAATCTGTAAAGCGCTGGCTGGATGTTAGGGAACGTGTGAACAATGCTCCGTTGTACTTAGTTCTGTATGTACATAGTAATAGTTACAAGAACACCGCCACGGCTTCGTGGACTAACTAGGTAGACAAATGACCCAGCTAGCAGCATACATCAAGAGGATTTTTAAATGATTACATGAAAACCCACAAGCAGGAATCAACAACATAAGGTAGGACTTACATACATACCTACCATATATAACTGCCCAAAAAGATACTAGACTGACAAATAGGCAAGGCAAACCATCCGCCAGATAACATCAAAAGAAAACCAAGACAAAAAAAAAAGGGCCAACAAGTGAAGTACCTGGGAAACTTGATATGCATACCTACCATACGTACATATAAAGTCATGAAAAGGACGACATGAGAAGGAGATATGACACCGCCAAAAATACAGTCAAGTCACTGACCAACAACTCAGTCCCCCGCCCACCTTCCAGGTTCCCTCATCTCTTTATGACCTTGCAACTCGACGATACACCAAGCCCAGGATTCCAACCCCCGTTCCCCTCATGTACCAGCTCAAGGTGATGTGATTAATAAGCAGCAGTCCGATAATAATCACTAGGCGCGCTAGGCCCATTATCCTCTCCCCCAGGACCTCCCGTTGGCCCACCCGGATACTGTTGACCCTGCTGCTGCTGCTGCTGCTGCTGACCCTGTGGTGGCTGATACCTCCCTCCGCCGTACTGGTTCAAACCAGGATAGGCACCACCTCCCGAATTACCACCACCAGGAGCATTCCCCGGGCTACCTCCAGGCGGAACATACGCTTTATACTGCGGCTGACTTGGTCCCCCCCCTCCCGGCGGCGCAGAAGGTGCGGCGCCAGGACTACTCGCCCCACCGACCCGACTAGGCAGCGTCTGGCGGGCATCATACGCCGAACCGCTCGGCTGCAATGGAGGCGGAGATAAAGGCTGGGTAGGTCGTTGATGATTCGCGCCCGTAGGCGGGGGTGGTGCCTGGCCTGACGGTGCCGGGGGGATCGCACCCAGACTGGTGGAACTATCCGCTGGTCCATTGTCATACCCTGTCCCAGGATACGCTCCTGGCGGCTGGGGCTGGGTCTGGTAGACGCTATACTGTCCGTATGAAGATTGTCTCTGGTTATTGGTTTGGTTGTGATTCTCGGGCGTCGGAGCGGAGGGGAAGCTCGGGGTACGGCCGCCTAGACCAACTGGACTCTGCGCTGCCGCCGCGTAGGGGTCATCGGTCGAGTAGTGCGACGAGGAATATGTCGCGGCCGAGTTCATGGCAGCGTTGTGCGGGGCGATGGGTGAATCATACACCGAGGTGGAGAGCTCCTGGGGAGCTCCATATGTGCTCTGAGGACGGACACCTCCTTGAGGAGCAGACGGCTGGTAAGGTGCGTATTGACCTGCTCCGGGAGGTGGTGAGGAGGTCTGGATAGGAGCTGGCTTGGGTCCTCCTGACGGGATACGCTGCTCTTGAGGCCGCTGTGGGGGATACTGGTTCTGTTGCGGCGCTTGCTGCTGCTGCTGGCTTTGTGGTTGGGGTGGTGGTTGTTGCTGCTGTGGTGCTACGGGAGCTTGGTTGGGAGGCTGGGCTGGGACCTCAGCGCCGGCGAGAAAGAAAGGAGCAGCGGGCGCAGGAGAGGCCATAGCGCCGGGGCCGCCGGTCGGACGTTGGTAGTTGGGTGATGGAGACGATGTTGGATATTGTGAGGGCTCTATATACAAGACAAAGACTGCATCAGCTATTCTTCACAGAACAAATCCTCCTCAGGCCCCAAACTCGGCCAGCTGCGGTGGCTGCGTACCTTGCCCGGGTGCGGGTGTGTAGAACCGTTGCGGGTCCTGCTGTTGAGGAGGCGGCGCCCCATAGCCGGGTCCTGGGGGCGCGTAGGTCTGGGGGATCTGAGGTCTCATGGCATATTGGTGATATGACGGACCAGGAGGGTGTGACATGGACGACTCCAGGAGCGCTTCGTAGTCTCGCCTGGCCTTGATGAACTTTTCGTTGAGTTGTGTGAAATCGTCTGCAGTCGTGTCAGCATGCGATCATCTCTCTCGTCCCTGTCTCATGATATCCGCCATACCTTTCTTTTGCGAGTATTTCTCAATCAGCTTGATCAGCTTCGGCCGGATGGCCAAGGTCTGGTGGTAGAGTTTCTAACCATCAAGTTAGCTTCGCACCCTTTCCATCTCATCCCAAACAAAAATCCTTACCGAGATCTCCTCGTTATCCTCCTCGCGTGGGCCGGTATTGCTAGCACTCAAAAGAGTCAACAACTTCTCCACATTCTTGATCTCAGCAAACACCTCCGCCTCCATCTGAGCCTCGCGCTGGAGCTCATCAGGCGTAGGATCGGTAAGCTTCTCCACATAGTTGAGCGGGAAAATGCCCGTCTTCCCCTTCAACGACCCCCTCCACCAATCCTTGTAGACGCTCTCCAGCACAGCAATCACATCGCCCTTCTTGAACTCCAGCTCACCCGGCTCCGAGGGCAGAAAGTCGAACAGAGCTCTAACCCTCGAGACCGTCGCGGCCGTCGTGCCCGAAGGCATGGGTTGCTGCTGGGGTGCCGCAGCCTGGGCAGCACCACCACCCGACGAACCACCAGCCGCAGACGAACTAGCAGCCGCAGCGGGTGTATGCTTCTTGCGCTCCTCCTCCTGAAGACTAAGCTTGAGGGCCATCTGCAGCTCCTCCTCTTCCTTTTGACGGTCCATCTGGGTCAGGCTGGCCTTTTGTGGGGCGCTGGGAGGGTGCAGAGTGGGATTGGTCTGCTTGAGGCGGAAGTAGGCGTCGTACATGATGCCCAGGTCTGGGTCCGACTTGAACATGTCGGTCCATTCCTTCATGCGCTCGAGGATCTTGGCCTTGACTTGGTTGTGCGTGTTGCGGTCGTTGGCTAGCTTGAGGAGGGCCTCGGTGAAGGCTCGGCTCGAGAGCTCGCGGTGCATGGGCTTGCCGCAGTTTTGGGAGAGGGCGTTGGCCACCTGTTTGATGTCAGTCTCTCTGATTTTACCGAGGGAAAAGGCTGCCTACCTCGAGTGTGTAGAGCTGCACATTGGCGTTGCGATGTGCGAGTCGCTTGATCATGCTCTGGACGGCCTCTTTGGATCCGTTGGCATCTCGCTCGACCCGGTCGACCACCTCCATGATGGCGCCCCAGTCCTCGGACGTGAGGTTTTCATCGGTAGCCTTGTCTGTTTCATTCTGTCAGCATCCGCCTATACGTTGCGTGTACCGAGTCTGAACGTACTAATGGCCTCATCGTAAGGCCCCACGGCCGCCGCTCGGAACATGGCGAGAGCGGATGGGCGCGCAGCTTATTCTCGCCTATGAATGAATATCTTCCTATCCTTCCAAAAGGTTGTCACGATGTAGCGATCAATCGGTAATGATCAAAAAAGTCGAGTTTTGCTGGCCTCGTGTCGTGTGGGTATGGTTGTGCGCGGCAGTGGGTGAAGGAGACGACCAGGATGACGCAAGTCGACTCTGTGGGTGGATGACCTCTCGGCTTTCGCTGTGGCGGGCTGCCTTTTGAAAGTCGAGCGATGGTCGAATATTGTGGTCCAGGATCCCAAAGCGATCCCAAGTTTGCGAATGACAGCCTTGCTCGTAGGTCTTGGGTGTTTTGTTGTCGAAAGAGCAGGCGCAACTGGTTTGTTGAAAAGAGGCAGTGGGAAGGTGAGATGGAAAGCTAGGAATGGCTGATGAAGCAAGCTGGAGGCCCTGTGACGAAGCGGCGGGGACAGTGGACGCCTGTTTGGTGAGGCTTGGAGAGCTCCCCTCCCTGTCAAATGGGAGCTTGGCGCCTTTTCCTCTTATAAGCATCGGTGATGCCCCACATTTAAGGATCTCCAAACCGGCCTCGGGTCTCGGTGACAATCTTCAAGGTCTACGCCTCCATCTTGGTCTTGTGTATTGCGTATGAGCTTGCTCAGCCACATTCTCAGCTGGGTACTGATTCGGCGCCGGTTAATATCCTACAGCTATTTCCATTGTCAAGTTTGTGCAAATTCTCCCGTGAGTTCCCGTCAAACAAGCATAGGGCTGCAAGACGGACATGCCCAAGTTTATACTTCCAGACATCAAACCTAGTTTTCAGATGTTGTTCCGACGAGGTCTGAAGCTTACAACCATGGATTATCAGAGATACATTGTCAAGCGTCGCTCATTATATGCCTCCAGGGTTAGGGTTAGGGTAGGGTTATAATTTGAAATGAGACTTTCGTCTTCATCTTAATTTCATCCTTCTATTGTTCTGCATTTATATACGGATAAGAATACCTAAACAAGTACAGTAGATATTTGACCACCACGCCTGACCAAACCAGACCAAATCCTGAACCATCGATGACATGATGGTGATTGTCATAACACTGGACCATCTATGCCATGCAGAGGACTAAATGAAATGATATACCAAGACACTGCCCAAGATCAAGAGATAAACAAGTAATCCGAGCCCCAGAACGTATAAGCAGTGGGTATTCCGCCGTCTAAGTGTTAAAAATAATCCCGTCTCATTATGCCAATCTTCATTCTGTATGTATGAGACACATGGTATGTATATGTAAAAGCTGCCCGTAGGTAGTTCCGAGAAAGGAAAATATCATGCATTGAATTTCATTCCACGATAAGACCCTACCTACATAACGTTGTTTGTCTTATTGCACTTTGTTTGCGCAAGGATTTGGGTCGCCCATCCTCTCAGGTTGTCGACAGATGCTGATGTCCGGACAAGATCCTGGAGACGGCTGAGATTAAACGGGATGAATACAGGAATGGGTTGATCAAGGCCAACCGCGTTTGCTCAGGCCCTTAGGCTCGAACCTGCCAGATCCAGAGCCTTCTCTCTCAGGCTGACTCTCAGCATCACCGCTTCCTCGCCTAGAAGTTTCCTCCCTACTCCCACTGCCGGGCGTGGCACCTCCGCTTCCATGCCCGCCCCTCGCAGCCTCAAGACTTCGTCTCGAAGGACCGCGTTCCAGCTCGCTCATAGCAAACAAAAGCGGCTCATCATCACCGCCATCATCAGGCCCCTGAATCGAGGACGACCCACCACTGCCCGACGCAGCGGCAGCAGCAGCCGTAGCAGCCCCCAGTGCTCGCCCGAGAAGCAGGTTCCCGCCATATCGCTGCTGCTTCTCTCCACTGCCAGCACCGCCAGTGTTCCCACCAGCGCCTGAAGCAGAAGCCGAAGCCGAAGCAGACCCCGACGATGGCTCATCATTCCCAGACTGCGAGGGGCGCTTCAAAGGAGTAAACCTCCTAGTCTTAAACACTCTCGGAGCACTACCCGCTGCTTCGTCTTTCTCCTCATCCTTGTCCTCGTTGTCCTGCCCTTCCTCCCGTGCGACAGGAATAACCGTGTCAGTAGTCCCCTGCCGCTGAAATGCAAGCAGTGTACTCAAACTCGGCGCCTCGCGATCATCCGCTCCAAGACTGATACTTCTCTTCCCGCCCGCAAGCATCTCCTCCGACAGCAAGATGTCACTTTCATCCGCATTCGCATTCGTAATCAGTTCCTCTCCTCGCGAGCTATTACTCCTTGTAACACCTTTAACCGCCAGGTTTCTCTTCTGAGCCACCGAACTCGCCCTTCTCGTGCTCCCTCCCACTCCAACAAGACCATGATGCACGATCCTCCCAGACGGCGAAAGCGGAATGTCGATTGCCCTTGCGCCCCGCTCCTTGTCTCCTTGGCTAGGACCGGGCGTCTCATCCTCGTCTTCCTCGTCCTCAACTTCATCTTCTTCCTCGGCAACTTCCTCCTCGGTCCCAGTGCTCTTGCCCAATCTGCTCATCCTCCTAGCACCCCTTCTCCCTTGTTCATCTCCCTGGTAATCAATGATACTGTTTTCGCTCAACCGGCTCGGGATGGCAGGTGTATGGGGTGTATGGGGACTTAACGGCTTGCCAGTGCCAGTAACACTAGCAGCACCAGCAAGATTACCACTGCCACTTGAACTCGACAATGACACGCCTCCCGTTCCAGTCGTCGCCGTTATCCCTGCAGCAGTCCCCAGTTTGCTACTCCCCGCACTCCCACCAGCAGACCGATTCAGCTGCAAACTAGAGCTCATACTCTGTATACTCTCCGTGAGCGCGTTATTCGACTCCCGCATCAAGTGGAATTTATACAGTTGCGTGGCTGTCCTCTTTGCCGCCGTTGATCCATCAAGCTTACTTCCACTTGTCGAACCAGAAGCAGAAGTTTCAAAACTGGCCAAAGTCTTGCGACTATCCAGCGCCTTCAAAAACTCCGAGATGTTGTCGTCGTCGATGCTCGGCCCAAAAGATCCTCCTGAGCTAGCGTTCCCGCCGAGCTCAGTGAGCAAACCGGATCCAGGCTGCGCGGCGGACGAAGAGAGGGATTGTTTGCCCGACGAGATTTGGTCGTCGTCTGTTATGCCAGGAGTGATCTTGGTCTGGCCGACCGAGGTGCCAAATGATGGGCGTGCCCGGCGGTGGGTGAAGCTGCTGCTGTAGCGGGATGTGACGGGTCGTGGCGAGGCGGACACGGGGATGGGTGTGCCGCCGCTCCCGGCGCTGGTTCCTTCTGCTGGTGTGCTTGTTGGCACACCGCCAGGGGTCCGTAATGACGCAGCCATCCCGGCTGTCAGGGATGATCTGTTCCTTGCTTGGTTTGCGATTCCCGAGGGTCGGGTGAGGGAGCTCGGTGAACCAGAGGCACCGGCTGCATCGGACTCTGGCAGTCTTGGAGATCCTGATAGCGAACCGGCTTTGAATGGCTGGAACGAAACAGAAGGCCGTCTGTTATGCGCGCCGTCTACGCCGCGGAGCGAAGGCCGGGTGGTGGATGGCCGGATGGGCAAAGAATGTGGCGGATCGACCTCGATGCTAGCTGCCGCCGACGGGGGCGAGCTCGTGTCTGATCCTATTGCTTTTACTGACTTGAGGGCTGTCATGGGGCTGGTCCCCAAAGCGCCTTCACCGTGAAATGTAGACAAACTGCCGTAGGTCTGCAATGGCTCTTGGGCTCGCTGGGATTGTCCGTAGCCGCTCTGGCGCTGAGACGGCAACGAGCCAACCTCGCCATAATCGTATTTCCGGTGTTGCGTGCCAATCGAAGGCTTGAAAAAGTTCTCGTCGACTCCCATGAACCGGGAGCTTAATAACGACTCGGCGTCGTCGACTCGGAAGTTGCAATCGTTGCGGTAGGTAACCGAAGCGTAGAACCGTCCCACCGGCACCTCGAGATCCCCAAACATGTAGTCCGTCACTGCGTCTCTCGAGTGTCCGTCGATCAAAGGCTGGCGGAGAGGATCGAACCCTGACGGTGGGTTTTCCGGCTCGGCGGGGAGAATGCGGCACTTGAGCTCCAGCGCCGCATGCTTTCCCTTGGAAAACGGCTGTTGCGCGTACTTGTAGCACGGCATGATCCGGGTTGCCACCAGCAGGGATCGGAAAAACACAACGGCTCTCTTGTAGATGGTGGGCAACGTCGCTTGGAATTCGACCAGGTCATCTACATTATCGATGAATTTGAGCTCGATTCGCCATCGCTCGAGGATTATTTCCGTGTTTCGTCGGTCGTTGTCGCCCGGCGATGAGCTGCCAGACGAGTTGAGCGCCTCCAAGACATCCCACCTCTTGCCGTACTCGTCCATGACCACCAAGCTCTGACTGGCCGAGAGCCGTGAGGCGTCCATGTAGGTCTCGATGATCATGGGTGGGGGCCGGTTGTCGAAGGTTCCCGACCTCCTGAAGACTCGCAGTTCGTCCCGGAAAACATCGAGCTCGTCGGTCTCTAATTGGAACTGTACCACGTCCTCGGGTTAGCTCTACCATTTGACCTTCTGGAAATGCTCCTGATCTGCTCAACGTACCCATTTGTTTGGTTTCCGATTTGAAGGCGGAAGGTGTAGACGAGACTGGACAACGAGTATCGCCGTCTTGTAGAATAAGTTCTGTAGAGATCATCAATGTCAGCAAGCCATAAATCCTATCCGCGGGCCGCAAACGAGCAGTAGCACAGGACAGGATAGTCGCGCACCTGGACGACCTGGTCTAGCTTCTTGATGGAGTCCTTGCTAGGTCCTGTCCCCAGCCATTCCGTCCCCTCTGATGTACTGGATCCATCGTATGCTGAGCTTCCTCCGCCTCCGCTATCTGATCCGGCGCGAACCCGGGTCGCTGCCGCCGAGGAGCTGAATGCTTCCCTAGGGTTGTTCGTTCGTGTGGGGTTCGTCTGAGGGGAGGATGCGGGGGAGGAGACCCTCGGGGGGTGACGAGATTGCTGATGCATTTCTACTCTTGAGCTGACAAGTGACCGCTTGTCTCTCACATGGGTGCCAAGCCTGTATATAGTCCTTCGTTTGGGTTGCGATGTCGCTGATGGACGATGTCAATGAAGAGCAGTTTATGGATGGCTCTGAAGCTCGAAAGCACTGAAAAGGAGGCGATTGTGCGAGTTTGTAAATGGCAATGGCAGGACCGGATGGGTGCGGCAGCTTGGAGGTCGGTTCCTTGCTCAGGTGCAGGCAGGCAAGGTGCCTGAGGGTGCGTTGATGGGGTGTGGTGGTGCGGTCGTCGATGTCGGGCGTATCAGGAACTCTGATTAGCGGACCTTGGAATCCATTCTCTGTTACAGCTTCGATCTTTGTGTGTGGAGCTGTGGCGGCAATTGTCCTGAAGCCTACGTCCAGACGCAGAGGCAAAAAAGGGCTTTGCGATGAGGAGAGGGGGTGAATGCAAGGCAGAAAGCTAGAAACAGATGAGATTGAAAAGGTGCGATAGGGGAGAGCGAGGTTGATAGGAGCTTCTGTTATCCGGTTGGCGGTGACTGCAACAACAAGGCAGACGACCGGGCGAGCGAGGAGACGACAGCAACGCTACGACGACGGGGGAGGCTCTAGCTCGACCAGGGGGTTGCAGGGGACCACCAGCAGGGCTATCCGTACCGCGGGCTCCCTGACTGGTTACCGCTGTATTGTGGATGTTGCAGCGGCTTCTAGTGTAGGTTCCCACCATGCAGGCTCAGTGGCCAGGGTCGCAGAGGCGCCAATAAAGAGCAAGCAGGTGGCCTGCCGTGAATGCGACGAAAGATGGCGGATGCAACAGCTCTCTGCTCAAAGAGCTACCTGTTGTACGAGTTGTGCCTGGCGAATGTGCAATGGCGGGCGGCACTGTCAGATAAAGGAGAGTGCTCGCGTTTTGTGACGAAAATGAGTCCGGACGAATGACACAAGATCCAGTCGGGATCAGCAGCATCAGCGATGTCGGACGAAAGTCACTATGTGCCCTTGTAAGCTACAATATTATAGGGCAAGTACAGCTTGCCACAAGTATGATTAACTTTGTTGCACCCGGAACTCAATCCAGAAAACTGTGAGTTTTGGGACATGATGCAAAGCGACTTTCAAAGGCCGGATAACGTCCCTCGTGATCAGCAAAGTATCTTTCGTCATCAAGTCATGAACAGTCACTGCGCTGGGCAGGGGACAGGCTTGGGGTGTTAGCGTGACCAGGGGGTGGTGTGTTCAGTGATGATGCAACGAGCATGACCTCAACTCCCACTCTATCCGTTCTCTTGCAACTAAGGCAGATGATTGTCACCTTGAAGAAAACAAAGCCGAAGAAGAGGATTTCCGAGGAATGATTGTATTGTTCTTGCTGAAAGAAATGGAGGGTGAAAGGACCCAAGGTACGGATTCAATTCATACAAAGCTTGCCATAAGCGGGTCGGCTGCTGCATGAGAGCTGGATCTTCACAGATCGTGATGACCCTGGTCGGTTTCAGCTTCGTCAATCGATGAAGAAACGGTCAACAACGGTCAAAGGCAGTTTGGATTGTCATACTTGCCATTCCTGAATAAACGTCCCCAACATAGGTAGTTATTATTACATCTCTTTAACAGATCAACTTCTCTTATTACCCGTCAAGCTAAGAGTCAAGACTAGCATTCATCACAGCTTCGGTATCGGAAGGTTTGGGTTGTGTAAAGGTGGAGATCTGGGATGTTAATCCGTGATTTATAATTGGTCCGATAGCAGCTGGATTGCTGCAAATGGAAAGCCGTGTAATCCGTGGCTGTCACTCGACTTGAGCGATGGTACGGTACACAATCTGACAACCTTCCATGGTACAGAAATCAGAGTCAGAGTCAGACGAGAGATAAGAAGATAAGGAAAGTCCATACTCGACAACGGGGGCAATGTCGAAGAAGCAGTGGTGATCCGAGAGCCCAATGGATGATCCTCGTAGTTCATAGGTACTACCTGGCAAAGTCAGAAATGCATCACATATCGCATAAAACACGTGGGAGAGCACGAAACGAAACGAAAGCCATCCGTTGCCATCTTCCAATTGCAAGTCGGCAAGATGATAAACTGGATGGATAACGCACCCGAACAACTCGCCTCACTCGTCTTGTTAATACAGGACAACAACATGTGGCCGTCTCGTAATCGAACAACACATCCTCCATGCACGAGAATCATGGACAGCATACAAAAAGCTTGAAACCGCAGCTGTTATTAAAAAAGAATAAGATCAAAGCCCCAAAAATATATGTACATCTGAAAGAACCCCAAGACCCGTGCTCAGTCCGTTTCTCAGGCACCAGGCCAATCCAAAATAAAAGATAACGAAGGCTCTCCATACATATGATATATACAACACCATCCGGATAAAGCCTGAATCAACGCTAATAATACAGCCCTCTGTCTGCTATGTACGTGTTGTCGCCTTGTCTCGTCTCGTCTCAAGATGCCGTCTCCGTGGCGGCACCCGACTTGACGGCGACTTTCCTGCCACCGCCAGCAGATCCTCCCGCCGCCGTGGTAACGGAAGTGTGGTATTGCCCGTCTCGTTTATTACCTCCTCTATCACGATTGGTACCACCGCCTCTCCCGCCAGCGCCCTGTCGGGTACTTTTCCCACCATCCTTGGGCTTGTTTGACGGCCCAGGCTGAGAGACTCCTTCCTTGTTGCCACCCCCCTTATGGCCACTCCTCCCTCTAGGCTTCGAGGCATCCTCTCCCTTAGGAGCGTCAGCTTTATTCCTATTATTGGCGCCACCCCTCCTGCTACCTTGCCCCTTGCCGCCTCTACCGCCCCCGGACCGATCACCACCAGTGCCCAGAGCAGTCTTCCTCCTTTCCTTCTCTTCTTCCTCAGCCTGTGTCCTCTTACTCTCGGCATCCCACCACTCCTGGAACGCCTGCTCCTCTTGAATCTCTTGCAGTGACCTCTTCGCTCTGGCCGCTTCACGGATCATCTCTTGCTCGCGGCGTTCCTGGGCAATGATGTCCGCCATACCGTAATACCCGGCCAAAGGATCCTCTTTCTTTGCTGGTGCGATATAGTTCTTTGAATGCGGTATTAAAGGCTTGTTAGCCGGAGACTCTGAAGTAGGAGGAGGGCCTGTGGGCTTTGATGTCGAAGGTTTGGCATTCGTAGAAGTGCCAGCGGCAGGTGTTCGTTGCTGGCCCGAAAACCTAGTGTCCGGCGAGGCTGTCCGTCTGTGAATAGGTATAGACTTCGCGGCTGCTTCCCCGGGTAACAGGTGTGACTTGGACTGTGCAGGGGCAGCAACGGCAGGAGGTGTGTCCGCTGGCGTGATCTTGGACGACGACGCCGTCTTGGTCTTGGGCTTGGCGCTGGTAGCGACCTTCCATGGCGCAGGAGTCGTCTTGTCGCCAGATGACTTCTCCCACGCTGTTTTGGGTGCAGCTGCCAGCAAAGCCGCTTGGGTAGCCAGTTCTTGTTGTTGCTGTTGATGTTTCTTTCGCTCCTTTTGTGACATCTTGGGCTGAGCGAGTCTAGGAACAACACCATCCTTGGATTTTTGAGCGGCCAGGCCATCTGCCAAAGCCGACCTCGGCCCTGTGGAGCTTTCAGACTGGATAATGTCCTTGAGGTCCAGTTTGGGTGCAGACAGTGCACTATGTCTCCAGGGACTGCCGTCTTTGTTGGGCTCCGGAGACCCGACCAGTCCGCCATACATCTTGCTTGGAATGCTGCCTTCCGGATGTATAGGCAACCTTGTCGCAGGACTGACAGGTGTCAAACTCTCACCACCAAAGGACACTTTCCTTCTAGGCCCAGACCTTTTCCAAGAACTACCCAAATCGGGTATCTGATCCACTTCAGGAGCGAGGGGCACAGGCAACTTCCTAGGTCTCAGTGACGGACTGTTCATCGGAGAAGCATCCTCGTCCCCGTCCTCGTCCATATCAAACATCAGATCTCCCTGAGAAGCCTTCTTCTTTAGATCCGGACTAAGCAGCTCGTTGGCGCCACCCCTAGACACTCGTCTAGAGAAACTAGCCACGCCAAAATCATCGACAGGAGCAACGCCCTTCCCCTTGACTGAATTGGATGCGTATCCTTTCCTCTCCTCTTCCTTCAACGCTTTGTACGCCATCTCCTTCACCCTGATCATCCGCTCCTCGTGAATATCTTCTGCAAGCTCGGGATTTTGTTCAAGGAGAAGTAGCTCCGCCCTGCCGCTCTTGGCAAAAGGAAATCTGGCAGCCTGATTGTCCCGCACCACTTCATCCAACTCCAGCAGCAGCTCACCATCCAGCTCATCAAGCAAATGATTCTCCAGCATACCCTCCAGCTGCAAGCAGACATACTCCAGCCCCGCATCTTTGAACTCGGTGATCGAGCACGGACTGATAGCGTTCAGCAAATGTGCCACGTTCCGGATATTCGCAAACCGTCCCATGACTGTCTGGCAGATCTGCGACAATCGGTCCAGCATGAGATAGTTAGCAATCGACATGACTTCCATGACCAAATCCAGAAAACCCTCAAACGAGTCGCACACAGCGGGGTCAAATAATTCCGCGCCATAATCGCCGTACAGATACCGCAAGACGTACTTGAACGCCTCGGGATCCATATGCTCCAAGTCGATCTTGACCTTCTCCGCTGTGGCCGAAGGCGAAGAAGGCGCACCCCGTCGCCCAGCAAGCCACGAACCACCCGACCGGCCATGGAACAAACCCTGAAACCACGGACAGCGTTGGCAGACGAAGCTGCTATGTACCGGCGTCTCCACACCATCGAGGACAAGAAGTGTATCGCCGTCCTCGAAAAAAGAACGTTCCTTCGTGGCGGCCCTAAAGTCGTCATCCATGCACTTCTTGGCTGCAGTCTGCAACCGCGCTGCAGCCTCCAGATTGTTCATCTTCAGGCGGGTGCCTAGACGCATTACTTCCAGACGGATCTGACGGTACCGGTAGGCTAACGCTGGTGCCTGGCGAGTAAAGTTCCAGGCGGGAATCACCTCGTCCTCATACATGTAATGGACGAGATTGAGAAGTGAAACGAGATCGAAGCCGTGGAAGGTAATGACGGCCTTGCCATCAACTTCCTCGATGTCAAAAGTCTCAGGCAGGGAATAAGATCCTTCTTTGCGGTACTGAGCTAGACCCGTCCGCAATACTGGACTCCGGGCAGAGAGGAGCCATCCATGAACCGGAATCTTGATGTCTGGTTCGCTAGAGGTGCAGACAGCGGCATCTAACGGCTCATTTCTGAAGCCCCAAGTGCCGAGATACTGCCGCAAATCTCCTTCTAGATCAGGCGACCTCAACACCTCGCAGGCAATGGAACCTACCCGTGCCCGAAGGGTCTCGTCGCTCCAGAACTTGGACAGTTCTTTATTCTCAACCTCAAGGTGTGACGCCTGAAAGTCCCGGAGACAATTGAGTGGCGCCACATCTTTCCACAAAGACTGCTCGTCAATGGTCAATTGCTCCTTCAAGACATCCAAATCCTGGCGGACGGCAGCAAATGCACCAGAAGGCGAAGCTCGCACGGTGGCAACCTTGGTGATGTACGGCACTCTCTGGAACTTGTAGTCCTTGAGTTTCGACTCGACATGCCCGGAATAAGTGTCATTGGCCTTGGGCCTCTTGATTCTACGCCACACGGCACCAGAGAAGGTACTGAAAATGACGGAGCCATGCTCGCCCAATCCGATGGATCGCACGCCATCCTTCCTGGCGCTCCAGATACACTGCGGGGCCGTAACAGCGCCCTTGAGCTTGGAGGGATTGGTAGTAGACGACGCTGGGGGATTCGCCTCAATCTTGTGGTCGAGATTCATGGTGAACAAGTCACCACGGCCAGTAAGCGCAGCAATCGTCTCTCCCCCAGATGTAATGTACTGGATGCGATTGCGACCTGCCTCGTAGCGAGTCGACATGGAGAGGTTACCAATGGCCCCAATGCCCGCAAAGGGGAATTTGACAATGTGGTAGCCGTAACCTGTAAATATGCAGACTGTGTGGTTCTGTAGCAGAACGGTCGTGGCCTTATCGATGGCTGAAACCATGACAATCGGCGACGGGAAGAGCGAGGCAGCAACCTTTCTTGGGGTCTGTTGAAGTTCAAGCGACCTCGAGTCTGCGTCCATCAGCGCCAGCTGACCAACGTTTTTGCCCCAGCAGAAGAGGGAAGAGCCAGTGTGTGCAACCGAGTGGATGAACGATGCAGCAATGCCAAGAATCATCTCCTTTTTCAGCGGCCCAAAGACCTGACGGGGCGTGGTGCTCATAGGATCCTCGTCATTCTTAGTTGGCGCAGGCAAAGCATAACCAAGTTGGCAATGGGCATTATTGCCCCAAGTCCAGAGGGCACCGGTATCGTCAATGGCCATAGTATGGTTCTGACCCAGAGCGACTTGGACAATCTTGCGATCAGCCAGTGGTCCTTGGACCGGAGTGTACGTGAACCGAGTGTTCTCGTCCCCAAGGCCCAGCCGTCCACCACGGCCAATACCGCATACGTAAAGGTTTGACACAGGGTCCTCGGTGAGCACTGCGCTGTGAAATTTGGCCAAGACTACATCCTTAATCAGTAGAGGCCGGTTCAAAATCAAGGCTGGAACTTTGGAAATGTCATGGGACGCAGGCCCTTCAAGGCCGACTTCCTCGAGATACTCGTTGTAGAACCGTATCAGGAGGTGCTCGGGGCGCTTGAGATAGACGCGTTCCGGAAATTGGCGGTCGTCCTCGTCGCCAAACCCCAGGGACAGGTTGCGATTACTGCCAAAAGCGAACAAGTCCTCGCCGAGGGCTTGAAGACCAGCAGAGGTCCTACTACAGATATTAGACTTGATGTGTCAGGTCACACAGACCACGTCGAGAGAAACTCACGCATCTCTGCTCTCGACTGACTCCGTCTCGTCACTGTCCGAGCCATCTTCCTTGTCCTCTTCGTCCACTAGCGCCCGAAGATCCCGCTCAGCGATTGTCGAGTTATACAAGTCGAACGGGCTGTTGCCTTCGTGATCCTTGGTCTTGATAAGCTGTCCGACTTTGCCCGATGACGTGTACCCTTGGGAATCCTTGCGCTCCTTCTCAAGTAGCAGCCTGGCAATGGAAATATTGCCTGCATACAAGGCTCGATGTAGCGCATTCCAGCCGCTTTCGGGATCTTGGGCATATATGTCGATCGCTGGGTGGCCGAGAAGCGCTTCGACGAACGAGACAGCGTTTTCAGCTGTCGACGAAGCGGCGCGCAGTAAGAGGGTGAGGCCCGCTTGGTCGCGGCTGTTGACCTCATTTCGTCCGAGACCTCCGGCGTTCCCGTGCTTGTTTCCCAGCGGTGTCCCCAGTCCAGACGGCTTGCGCGGCTTGTTGTTTCCTGATGGCCGCGGTGATGTACCGAACCCTCCGGGGCTCCCAGCAAGACCAGACCCTACATTTGGACTCTTTGCGGCATTGGATCCGCCGGGGGACAGCAGGCGTCGAAAGCCTTCGACATCATCTTGCCAATATGATTTCCACAGGAGGTGAGTCATGAGTAGCCGGCAATGTCTGTCTGCCAGGTCAGTGGGACGCGCTTCTTGAAGGCGACACCTCGCTGTGAGTCTCGAAGGATCACGGCTTGTTTAAAGGTGTGACAAAAAGAAGCGCGATGAATTTCGACTTCTTTTTCAACGCCCCCAAAATGTGCGCGGATGGGTAGGGCAGTCTGCAGACGTGGGTACGGGGATCGATTTCTTGTTCTAAAGGTGGCGATTCTTTGCGACAGAGGCGCGAGTGTAAACGGGCCAAGTGGCGATGGGTCGGTTTATGCGATTGAGTCGAGTTTGTGGTGTCTTATTATGGCTATTGGCTGTGTGTTGGTTGCGACGAGAGAGATTCGAGGGCGAACTGTTGGGAATTTTGTCGTTGGTATCGGAATGGAAAGTTGGTGGGTGAGCGTCAGGGTTATCTACCTATCGAGAGTGTTCACTTTCCGGTTCATTTCATGTACAGTACAGTCGCGATGGGTGGCACTTGAAGATAGGTAGGTAAACCCCGCGCCTTCCGGGGCCGCGCCTGTATCCTCAGTGCCGGCCTGGTGTTCTGGTCCAAGCTCCCAGTGGCCCTTCAGCCAATCAGAAGCTTTGTTTCAGACTCATGCCCTGTTCTTGGGCCCGTGTTCCTTCTTTCTTCAACGATGTCATCCCCAGAGAAACAGCACGTGGAGGATTTATAGGTCATTCATAGTAGCGAATAGAGTACAGACGGAAGTACTACCCGAACTTGGTTCACGCAGCCTTGCCTTGCCGTTTTCTTCGAGATGCAACATATGATGAACCGGCGCTGCATGCCACGCATGTCATTCAGTGAAAGACCCCGCCATGGCTCGATCGGCTGCAGCGACGGGCCCAAGATGCACAGATGGCGGCTCGGATCTGCGGTGTCACTTCAAGTGCTTGAATGGGAGTTAAAATTCTTTTTTTTTTTTGAAGGTTTTATTCTGTCCAAGTATGTGCAATGGTGCCTTTTTCTTTGACAGGTACAAAGCTGCTTTTGATACTGAGAGGGCACATGTTTCAACCCCCACATTTTAACATCAAAGCACTGTCATCGTCCAGTGATCTCCCCGGATATGCGCCAGGACCTGGCCCCTGAGGAAATCCCCCTCCGATGCCGCTTTCCCCAGCCGTGGGCGGGTCAGTGTGGGGGCTTGGGGGTTTGGGGGAACACCCACTTAAAAGTTACCAAGGGCGGCTTCTTGAGCCGCGTTTACCAAGGTGACGACAGGTTGATTTTACCCGCTGCAACAATAAATATTTCACTGAAACTTTTTTCGTGTGTCCCTTCCTTCCGAGACGTCGTCGCCAGTTCTCCCGAGCCCCGGTACAGCTTCAGCACTTTCCAAAATGGCGTCCGAAAAGGCCCCCCTTCCGTTCGTTTACACGTTTATGGCTGGTAAGTTAAGGCTCATGTTCAATTGAGAGCGGCCACAACCGGATCCCAAGAAATAGCTCAACAGAAGCTCGAATGCTGACCGTTTCCCTTCTCCAGGTGCCATTGCCGGTGTTTCCGAAGCATGTCTCCCCAGTTCCTCCATTTAGACTTCAATTGACATATTAACACGAATGCGCGAGTAGATTTTGGTTATGTATGTTATCGCTCACGGTCTGGTCGCGTGCTCATGCCAAGGCTAACCAGTTCATCCCACAGGTACCCGCTGGATGTCGTAAAGACCCGAGTGTGAGCAGAACACCAACCGAGTGCGGTAACACCGACGACATGAACTGACAACTGTCGCAGACAGCTGCAACCCGCCGGGGCTACCGGCCCAGATGCCTACACTGGCATGGTGGACTGCTTCCGCAAGATTGTCAAGAATGAGGGGTACGGACTGAGACTTGTGGTTTGAAACAAGGAGCCTTGTTGACAGCCTGTGTGTAGCTTCTCGAGACTCTATCGCGGCATCACCGCCCCGATATTGATGGAGGCCCCCAAGCGTGCGACCAAGTTCGCCGCCAACGACAAGTGGGGCAAGTTCTACCGCGACCTCTTTGGCCAGGTTCAGATGACGCAGAGTCTGTCTGTCCTGACTGGAGCCTCGGCCGGTGCCACCGAGTCCTTCGTCGTCGTTCCTTTCGAGCTGGTCAAGATTCGCCTGCAGGACAAGGCCTCTGCTGGCAAGTACAACGGCATGGTCGACGTCGTTCTCAAGACAGTTCGCAACGAGGGCATCCTGGCCATGTACAACGGTCTGGAGTCGACTCTCTGGCGCCACATTCTCTGGAACGCCGGTTACTTTGGCTGCATCTTCCAGGTCCGCCAGCTGATTCCCAAGGCCGAGACCAAGCAAGGCCAGACGGTCAACGACATCATCGCCGGTAGCGTTGGTGGCACAGTCGGTACCATTCTCAACACCCCCATGGACGTGGTCAAGTCGAGAATCCAGAACACCATCAGGGTTCCCGGCCAGACTCCCAAGTACAACTGGGCCTGGCCTGCGCTTGCGACCGTCACCAGGGAGGAAGGATTTGCTGCTCTCTACAAGGGATTCATTCCCAAGGTCCTCAGACTGGGACCCGGAGGCGGTATCCTTCTCGTTGTCTACACAGGAGTCATGGATTTCTTCCGCAACATGAGGGAGCAGAAGCTATAGATGGAGAGCGGGAGTTGAGGACGATGAACAAACATACCAGGTTCAGGCTTGTTTACATGTGAGCGGAAGCATTTCTCTGTATATACGAACGATTTGGAGGGAAGAGAACAACGAGATATAAAATGAGGAAAGGAACAGAAAGGTTGACAGTTGTCCGTTTTTTTAGATCTAGACTGGTTCGCTTCTAGACAGATACCCATTCCCCGGGGTGAGGTCTTTTGAAACCCAACGGTGTTTTTTATGATCTGAACTCAGAGTGAACTTTGGATGACTGGACGGTGACATTTTTGATGTGATGACCGCCGTGGTCCAATCTAATGCCACATGTGTTGTTATCTTTTCTCCTCCTGCTCTTCATCTCGACCTTCCGCCCTGGAGTTATTCGCTCGCTCGGGTATTCCTGTCCTCTTACCTTGCAACGTCGGACCATGAGGAGAGATGACCTACCGGCATGGCCACGTCTTGACATTTTCACCCGATGTCATCAGCCCTACTGCAAAATCCCTCTGGACGGCTAGATTCTGATGCATATCTGGGATGACTGGCACCTCTCCCTCTTACTTATAAGGCTCTCACTTACACCGTGGATGAGGTTTCAGCCTCTTTCTCGTGATGTTTGGCCAGATAGCACGTCATTCAGATAAGAGCGATCACAAGCATTACGGACCATAATAGAAGATCTGGTGTCTTCTGCTTCTGACAGCGATTCTACTCCAGCTCTGAATCGGATGTCTTCTTTCACTCAACAACCAGCCCGTTGAGGTACTTCCTCAAACGGTTACTACTTCTCTTCCCTCTCCCCTCCCTCGGATTTACATCTATTGCAGAATTCAGGTCTCTTTCTTCCGACACTACTTTCTATTTTTCGACCACCTCGCTCATCTTCAGCGTCAGCATCAGCGCAACTCGACATCGCGAGCCTGAAGTACTTCCTGAACATCAACGAGTCTCCCGCCGAGGACGTCGGATTCATCTTTAACTACTTTCAATTCACTTTCTTCTTTTCCCCGCTACTCAACCTCTCAAAACTGTCGACACCTCATTCCCTCCTCGACAGAGCTTCTGAGCCCTTGCTTCCACTCTGATTCTTATCAACACCTCGGACACAAACTTCCCACTCTCTCATCAAAACCCTCTTCTCCGGCTACCGTCTTCTCAGCCAGAAGGAGCGAGCTCCGACGCTTCTCCTATAACCTACTCGATTTTTTTTCCTGTTCCCCGTCAACTATTTCCTCCGTTGCGCTGTCGAGTCGGTTTCTGCTTTCTATCGTCATCTTTCTTTCTCGCTGGTCATCTTTCTTCCTGGTGGACGGACACCACTCATTTGATTCAGATCAACACATTGAACAGAAACCACGACTCTCTGATCAAAACTTTCCTCTCCGCAGCCGTCTTCTCGGCCAGACGGAAAGAGCACCCGCGTTTCTGGACTTCAGATCAGAATACGGACCTTGGGCACTTGAGTATCTCTCACAGATCCTCGGTTTGTAAGTGAGATACATCTCTCATACTCAAACCCCATCATACATACCACTCTCATATTCCTTGTCCCAAACACCGCTCTCATATTTTCTGTCGTCGACACCACACCCTCTTCTGTGCCAACACCACACACTTTCCTCTTCCTACACACACTCTCTTCTCTTCCTACACCACATCCTATTCTCTTCCTATACTACACACTCTTCTCTTCCGACAGCACACTCTCTTATCTTCCCCGTCATACACGCTGCTCTCAAACTCGACGCCCTTGGCACCTTCACCAAAGGTCAAGCACCTTCTCAAGCCATCTAGGCTCCTGCTCCCCTTCTTTCCATCTTTCGCTTAATTAACGACATCTCCAGACAATGAACAACGATGATCAACAAGGGCAAGGCGGCCCCTCAGCCGGTCCTTGTCCTGCCTGTCAGGATCTTCAGGATGCAGGGAGCCTCCCCATGGGCCGCAGTTGTGGCCTTCTCCCTCACCGGCTGATCGAGGCGCTCAAAGACCGCTTCAAGATCGAGAGTGACCGTGCTGAAGCAACTGAGGCTCAACTCAGAACTCAGATTGCGGTCAATAACACACAGGCGGCCGCTGAAAGAAGGCTTCTAAGAGACGACAACGCAAGCCTGAGGGCAAGAATCGATGAACTAAACGAGAGAGTCGAAGAGTTGCAGAACAACGGGCGCCGCCCACAAACCGAACGAGTAAGAACTTGCTCTGTTGGGGCTGACGGTAACTGAGCATATGACTGACTCCTTACAGACCTGGCGGCAGTTGGTTCGGGCTCATCTGGTGCAGCCGCATCCTCGTTGGCCCTGGGGGAAAATTTACAAGCAGTGCTGCAAGGAGGAAAACATGAGCTCAAGGTCCCACTTCGTTCATCCTAATATCAGACTGCAGGCCCCGGATATCACTGGCGCCCCGGGGTTTGAGGTCGAGGAGCCAACTCCAGTCCCCGAGGTACCGTTCCCATTTGAGCGGCTGCCGTGGAAGATTCAAGCCGAAATCTTTCCACTCTGGCTTCACAAGGAAGGCCAGCTGGTCCACCCCTTGTCACGACTCGACGAACATGTCGAGCTCACTGCTATGCCTGGCGAAGCGGATTTGGAGGGTCGCAGCGGTCTGCCACGGGGCTTCTACTGGGGCAAGACATGCTACAATGTCACTGATGACCGCAGAGACCCCAATATCGTCCTGCGAATCCTGCTCGTCAGCAAGCGCTTCTTTTTTATTGGCGTCCATTGTTTCTATGGCCTGAACACCTTTGCATTCTCGAGTCTCGGCGAGTTTGACCGCTTTTGCAACGGCATTGGCGAAGCAAGAATCGCGCGGCTGCAGCATCTGGAGTTGACATGGATGGGCAACCACTATCTGACCATGCCCCGCCTGAAGAATAAGGAAGGCGAAGACACCAAACGTGTACCCATATCACGGCGCACCGGTGGCCTCTATTCCTTACAGAGCTGTTACCGCCTGCGGACCATGGTCATGCACATCAACGAGACCGGCAGGCAGTATATCCGCCGCAGGTACGAGGCCAAGGATATCAATGAGTTTATGGAGGGGAAAACTGCAGGCCAACCTAACCAGCGCATGACGCGGGCCCTCCGAACCGTTGGTGGGATGGACTGTATCTACCAGCTGCGTGGACTTCATTGGTTCCGCCCTTATGATCTGAACAAGGCGCTAGGTGACACAGAAGAGTCGTACACGGGCGAGCGTGTTGACATCACGGACTGGTCCTTTGCTGAGGACGTTTCCAACCTTGTCACAATGGAAAAGGTCCCCAGCCGCCAAAGGACCTCCCAGTTGGAGAATCTGCCCTCCCTCTTCCCTATCACCCATGACGACGATAGCGACGATGAGAGCGACGATGACGATGACGTTGATGAGTGGGTCCCTACTCAGGACGACTGGAGCATCGTCCACTGCTACTTCATTGAGGATGATGGTCGTGGCTCATACGACCATCTCCGCCGTCTGGGACACCACCAGGACATGGACCTGCCTTCACAATTGAGCACGACGGCCTCGGATAGTTCTGACTCCGATTCAAACGACGGGTCAGACTCCGACTCAGGAGGCCCCTCGGAGGGTGGTGAGAGACGTCCGGTACCTCGCCGCCCAGGTCCCAGACCTAGCAGGGGAAGAGGCAGAGGTCGTGGAGGTCTCAGACTGGTCAACAGGCCAAACACCCGCAGGCCCCCTGCTCCAACCCTGGAACAGCTCATCGCTGATGCTCAAAACAGCGATGACACGGACAGCGACCTGGAGACCGACACCCCGACCCCTTCACAGGAGGATGAAGAGGACTCAGACTCCGACTCAGATTCAGAGCCGGAGGTCGTCGAAATCGAAGACTCTTCAGACTCCGAAGACAGCCTCTTCGTCCGGCAGCGCACAGGCTCAGATGAGGCCAACAACACCCCCCAGGCCGTCCGCGAGGACAGCGTAGTCCCCATCCCTTTCACCGCCGCCCTGCGGCAGCCTTGGGGCTTCAACAACCTCCCCAGCTCCGCCCGCAACAGCACCGGCAGCTCCACCACCCCAGGAGCTCGCCCCCGCTTCAGGTCCTCGACCTCAAGCGGCCTATTCGTCAGCCAGTCCCCCCGGTCCTCCCCCGCCAGGGTGGTATCAGACCTCATCCAGGAGGTCAACTCAGACGACGAGATCGAGATAGTCTCAGTCCGGCGCTCCCCCAGCGTCAAATCGGAGCCCGGCCGGGCATTTATATCGGCCAGCCTGGCTGGCCAAATCTTTGACCTCACCCTTGAGGAGGAGGACAACCAAGCTGAGCAGGCGTCGCTGCCCATAATCATGGAGGTCGACGACGAGGACAAGGACGAGGAAATGCATTTGCCTGAGCCTGCCTCGCCTACGGGCTCTAAAAGGGGTAGCCAGGGGGATGAGGAGGAGAGTGACGGTGGTGAGGAGCCTGTTGCCAAGCGGCCCAAGATTTAAATTGGGCACGGCATTATTTGGGGATTTGATAGGCGTGGTGGGTTTGATTTATATGCATTTTTGGTGGAAAGGGTAGGCATGGGAATGGAAATTGAGAGGCGTGGAGGATCTGATTTATATGCATTTTGGGGGCTTTAGGGATGCGTATTTGCCTGATTTATTATGAATTTATTTTATTTTCGAGGGGGGTTATTTATTTCGGATTGGGGCATATTTCGGGGGATTTATATGCGTTTGTTATTTCGGATGGAGGCATTATTTATTTCATATGGAGGCGTATTTTGGGGAGCATATATGCGTTGATTTTTGAGGAAATAGGGGTATGGTGTTTACTTGGGAGGCGTATTTCGCCAAAAAAAAAGGGGGCAGTTGATGGTTCCGGGGTTAGGGTTCAAAATAGCTCCGATTTCTCCTTCCACAGAATCTCATTATTTTAGGCGATGCTTTCACAAAAGCCGCTGATTTTGCCTCTTAGACATTAGTCTCTTGCTAGATATCTGGCAAATGCAAAAGAGGAGTCGATGATTTATCATTATTCTTTGCTTATATCAGTAATTATCCAGTGATTGTGGTGAAAGTAACAGTATATGTGCTTATTATTGACTCATATCAGCCTACTTTCCTACTTGTCTGCCATCAATCGGCTAATTATACTGATATAACATCGAGGCATCTAGTCAAACGTAATCTTCTTTCCTTGGAAGGGGGCAGTCTCCAGCTTCTCCTTGGCCTTCTTCCTCGCCTCCCAACTAGGATGAAGAGGTCCCTCGTCATCCCTCTTCTTGGGCGGCATGCCGGCAGCCGGTTTACTTCCACCACCATTACCTCCCCCAGGCGGACCAACAGGCTCCTTAATCCCCAGTGCTCTCCTTTCCTTCCTATTAAGCGGTCTATCAGTGACATGCATACCTCCCTTCTTTCTATCTTTAAGAAGAGTTCTGCCTCCATAGTTAACCTCCTCTCCTTGCCCCTGAATCTCTTCTTTCTTCCCGTCTTTCTCCAAAAGCGGATTCTTTATCCCACTCTTCCAAGGCTTTCCAGCAGAATCAGGATCAACCGCTCCACGCTTCATATCCCACCCGTCATCTCTTTTATTCGCCTTGTTCCCACCCTCACGCAGATGTTTTGCTTGCTCTTTGAACTTCTTCTCCCAGATGGCCTGACGAGCTCGTTGACCACGGCGATTTTTCCTCGAGTTAGGGGCGATGTCGAGATCTGACGCTTCCGAGTTGCTGTCGGAGATGTAGCCGGCCATTAGGCTTGGGATGAAGGCTGATTCGCCGGGCCTGCCTGTGGAGGGTGCGGCTTTCTTTTTGCGCGGCGGTGACCTGTCGGCCGATGATTCCGAGTCTGACCCTGACTCTGCGTCCGAGGCTGATTGCTCAGATGCATTGTCGCTAAAGCCGTTGAAGGAGCCGCTTTCGCTTGCCCTTTCGCTGTCGGACTGTGCTTCGTTTTCCGAGACCTCATTGTCCTCTGAACCGCCCTCAGAGTCGAGATCATACTCCATGTCGTCGTCCTCTTCCTCTTCGCCGGATGTGACTTCCATGGGGTCTAAGCCGTCCTTCGCGAACGTTGCTCCTTTGAGTTGGGCCTTGACTTTGGCTGTGATCGCGGCCCAATCTGCGCCATCATCGTCTGACTCTGCCTCCGATGATGATCCCAATATGTCTTCCATTTTGGCGACAACTTCCTCCTTGACAGGTAATTCTTCCTCATCCGATTCGGAATCCTCGTTGGCACCATTCGAGGCAGGTTCCAGTTTCCTCTTATTATCCTCGCTCTTCCTTTCAGGTTTCTCTCTCTCCTCAGTCACCATCTCCTCATCCTTCTCAGGTTCCTTATCCGCAACAACCTCTTCTGTTTCCTTCTCAAAATCCTTCTTCCTCACCCGTCCCTTTTTCTTCTCCGGCACCTTCACCCCAAGCGCCTTCCCAACATCCTCAATAGCCTTATCAGTAGCCTTCCTCACCTCCACCCTCGCACACAAATTACTCGTAACATTATGCAAAGCCTTCGCCTCCTCCTCAGTCACATCCGGCTTCTGCACAGGAGCCTTCACCTCCTCAGGCAACTTGTCGCACTCGGCAATCGGCTTGACCCGTAACAAGGCCGCGCGCAAATGCGTAAGCGCAACCTGGTGCAAATCGAGAGACTTTTGGATAACGATTTCGTTTTGGAGGCGTGCGCGTTTCTCTGCATCGGTGTCGGGATCCCGCAGCCGTTTGGACTGCCGCTGGCGCTCGTACCCCTTTGCGATTTTGAGGGCGTGGTGGATTGCGTGGTGCGAGGCGGAGAGGATCTTGGTTAGTTCCTCTTCTTCGGAGCGCTTTCGTTTGGGCATTTTGGGACTGGTAGTCTTGTTGTATGAGCAGGACTGTGGTGTTGAGTTATGTGCAATATCGTGGGGAGTCCTGCTTTGGTGTTGATCGTGGGTGTTTTGCGCCGTCGCATTTTCTATAATTTTAGAGGGTCCGATAGCGATAAAAGCTCTGGGCGGTGGGGCTCCTTTCCAATTGAATTAGACTGCTGGTCTGTGCTGCTACCTTTGTAAGCTGACGGCGCCCAGTCAGGGTACCTCTTCCTGAGGTCTCTCGAGCAGCTTTACATGTGGAAATGGTGTTTAATAAAAATCAAGAAGCAGATGGACCAAAATGTACCTTGGTTAGGTTCCAGCTGTAACAATATCGAGCAAAAAGTAAGAGCAAAAAGTCTGGTCCGACCGGGGTTTGAACCCGGGACCCTCGCATATCTTGAGTGTTTAAAGCTCAGGTATAAGAACGATGTGATAACCTCTACACCACCGGACCAATTGGACGGTTGTGTTCGCTTTCAACTTTTTGAGCTTTATAAGCCTGCTGCAGGAAGGGGGCTGACGGACCCCACCAGGAAGTCTAAACCCGAGAGGCACCAGCGGCATCTTAGAGCAATTTACACTAACAATGCACTGCTCAACAAACAACAGCACTCGAAACATCAAAACAAGCTTAACACCAACCCCGACGAATGAAACGGAAACCCCTCCAGTTTGTTTGACGAGAAGCTTGGTTCCTGTTCTTGACATATCCTTGGCTTACGGCGTAATGTAAGTACCCCACCGTTCCCCAACCACCCCTCAAACGCCTAGCACCGTTGTCTGAGACGCGTAAAGTGGATTTTGGAGAAATGGGGCAGACGCGTCCTTCGACCTCGAACGCATCCGGAAGCTCTGTCTCTGTCTGAGGAACCGAAACAACCAGCCATTTGATTCGACTGCAGCAGCCTTCAATTCCACGACCATGACCCAATAACAATAATAAGACATTCACTTTTTTGCGACCAAGATTCACACCCGCGAACGAGAACGACTCGATCAATTGACCTCGCAGCTCTCAACAGATTTACTCAATTTCTGGATCCCCTCGACGACGAACTTGCCCATTGTTCCTGCTGCAGCAAACCTCCTCTCTCCCGCATACCCACCGCGACCAAGCAAACAAAAAAAACCCATGATGGCTTCCTCGGGGCGCAACATACAATACACGCAACCAAACAGAGAAGATTTCAACAAACTAACAGACGAGCAAAAAACGCGCGTCAGCGAAGCCGTACGTTTCTCTTACCCCCCCCCCCCCCCCAAAAAAAAAAAAAAAAGACTTTGCCCCAGCCTACTAAACAATTTGGTTTCAGTTCGACCTCTTCGACTCAAACAAAGACGGCCTCCTCTCCTACGAAGAATTCCGCTTCGTCCTCCGAGCCCTAGGCTTCGAGCTCCCCAAACCGCAAACCTACGACCTCCTAATCCGCCACGGCCAGAAACCATCCAACTGGCCGTTGGACCAGGAATGTCCGCCAATCTATCGCATGTTTAATCTCCACACGGCGCAGGGTATCGCAGGGTCATTGATACGCCAGCGGGACCCAAAAGAAGAATTGCGAAGGGCGTTTCGGTTGTTTGATATCGACGGCAAGGGAATGATCACGCAAGAGGACTTGAGGAGGGTGTGCAACCAGGTGGGGAACAACATACCGGATGCGGATATTATTGCCATGATTGAGGAATTTGATGCTAGTGGGAAGGGGGGCGTTGATGAGGATGAGTTTTTGAGGTTGATGATGAGTAAGAAATAGGTTTGGAGAGAGGGGGTGATGGGATTAGAAGGGTGTTGGGAGTGGGATGTGAATTTTTCTCTCTCTCTTCTGTTTTTGATACCCAGAGGGTTCTTTTATATATATGCATTTTAGTGTCTTTGTTGGGTTCTCAAGTTATAGCAACTATGTTGTATTTGGATAAATGGTGGGATCGGTTTTCTTTTTTTTCTTTTTTGAGATTGTCAGATTGTGCTCAGTCTGGTGATGTTTTCACATGAATGCTAACTGGTCACAATGAATGGGGACTGGGATGAATGGATGAACGACGACGTGTTGTATTGTCGGCATAATGAACGGTAACATTACTGGTCCTGGCGAAAATATATGCCCAGGTGGAGCTGACCGTCATATCTCTCCAGCGACGCCACATGCGTAGAAAGATTGTTTACATTACCCCTGAGATCCAAAAAGCCAATCCACTATCTGTTGCGTACATCATGTAGTACCTGTAGTAGTACCTGATGCCGATCGAAGATCCAGAAACATGCACCAGCCAATATAATCCAAGCGGAGCTGATCAAGATATCCAGAATAAATGGAGGACCCAAAAGCCGACCAAAAAAGCAATGAAACCAGCCATACATCCATTTGCCGGGCATCATCCGTCCTCCCTCCAGAACTAAAACAGCTTGGGAAAATACATGGGCGTATTCTTCTTCCACTCCTGGTACTCCTTTCGGTCGCCAAACTTCTTGTCGTATTTCTTCTCGCTAAGCGGCACACCGCTGACCTTGGTCAGCAAGAAGGTGACAAACGCCGGGCTGGCAAAACACAACGCCGCCGCCGCGGGTGTGCTAAGACCCATTGCTGCCTTGACGGGCGAGCTCATTAGCACGCCGAGTGCTGTGGTTGCGATGCCCGTCCACAGCGTCGACTCGCCAAAGTAATTCGGGTGGCGGCTATATCATGTTAGCAAATCTCACGAAAAAGAAGCAAGTTGATAGAAAAGAAGAACAAACCTAACACTCCACAACCCCCTAGTCAAAAACTCCTCATCATGCACCTTCTCCTTTCGCTCCTTGGCCCATTGACTCTTTTGCCGATCAGCAATGACCTCGAACAACAAGCCGCCTGCATAAAGCCCCAGGCCCAGAATGTCAGTCAACTTGACGGCGCCGGTCGCAGCCACGGCCGATGCGGGGATCGAGTTCACCGCGATCACAGGAAGCAAGCACACGGAGACCCAGGTGGCCTGGGCTGTCCACGCGCCGGCAAAGTGAGCCGGGGATTTCTTGATCTCCTCGAACCGGCTGTCTTTGCCGTCTTGGAGGATTCTTTGGAATAAAAAGGATCCCACTTTTGGGGGGGGGGGGGGGTGGGGGGGATGGTCAGCAATCATGTTTGCGGATGGGAGAAAGAGGAGGAAGGACGTACAGCGAACAGCCCAGATAGTAACCGCCCCGCTGAGGACAATCGACCTCCAGCTCACCAGTCCCCCAGCAGCGAATGGGGAAGTTAGAAAGCTCGAGAGGGAACCGATCCCCCCGGTAGCAGCGAGTTTAGCTCGCAAAGAGGGGAGATATAAACTCAGGGCCGTGACGGTTAGGTAAGTCAGGGAGCCGGAAAAGTCGTAGAATTTCTCGGACTGGGCGATTATGGACGGCACCGCGAAGGCTGCTTGGATTGTGAAGGATGCTGCTACGCTGGGGACGAGCGTCTGTAGCAGCGGCGACTTGTAGTTGGTCAGGTGTAGGAGGGTGGATATTACTGTCATGTTGGGCGGTTTGTTCTGATAGTATTACAGTGATGTTATCCAGGGAAGAGAGGTTGGTCGATGAGCAAAGATGGATGAATTTCCTCTAGGAAGGAGAGCAAAAGGAAGCGAGAATGAGAGGTCGAGGAACAGGACAACAAAGGAAGTTAGGGGAATGGTAATACAAGGTGTAATTATATAAGTAATACTGTGTGATAATCAAGCAGTTGGTTGGATGGCCTAAACGTATCCAAAGTAGGTGAAATGTCGTGAATGAGCCAGTTCAGAAATGATCATGACGAGGAAAAAGGACTGGATGAGCTGGGTGGCATCGAAGCTATGTACTTTCCACGGGGACTTACAGGGGGGTCAATGCCAAGACATTCTTTGCAGTGCTGCACTGCTGCCAAGTCCCGCGACAATGCCCCTGCCGAACCATCGGATCACCACATCACCAAGGACCTCTCCTTCTCCTAAACCGCCATATACCCCGTTCTCCGGTATTTTTCTAGTGTAGGTATTTTACACGTGTGAAAAATAAACGTTCCCGAGAGAAGAAAAGACCAACAAATAGGTAGCGGAGAATACAGCTGTTACAGCGAGTGCTGCACGTCCTGCTTGAACAGATGCTGCTTGGATCCGCTGGATCCGCAACCGTCAAGTTCTCGATCTGCATGGTAGCGAACATGGGCCGCGAGATCGAAGATGGCACCATGATGACCCCACGATCTTCTGGCTTGGTCGCAATCTTCCAAGAACATGCAAGATCAATATCCGTACAGTACATACGAAGCTTTCTATACGCTAGTGCTGTTGGTTTTCTTTCTCCTGAAGGAGGGTTGACGATAGGAAGCATAACCAAAATTTAATTCCCCTCAACGGGCATCAGGTAGGTAGTCCAACCGTTGCAGCGTGACGATCTGGATATCTATTTAAACTTGCTGGCTTGACCGCCGTTACTCTAAAAATAAATACTCACCGGCAAGCTATCGAGGGTCAGGCCTATTTAGACTCGAACAGTGCTCCTCAACATCATGCTATGATATCAAGTTTCAACGGTCTCGGGTATCGTATCCGTCCCTAGTCTGCTTTATTTTTACCGACAGCATCGCCAAGTCTGCTCTTCTCAGCCTCTTACACTTCCCATCACAGCATATTGAACATGTTGTAAGCATTTAGTGAACTTCCCTTTCAGGAAACATAAACCCTATTTCAACTGTCAAGCCCCTTTTATGAGCGGCAAAGTAAACAAACAATCATCTCACTAGGTAGTCATGTTTGCATTCATGTTGGTATTATTATTACGAGCACAAAAGATCACCCAAACGCCGTGCTGTCTATCTACCGTCACCAATTCTATCTAACGCGCCCGCCCAGCATTGCTCTCCTGTTCTGCCCTTTTCAGCCTTTTTGCCCCAAGTTAGGCTTTCCTCATCTCAGCAGTAACAGGCAGTCCACCCTCCATAGGCAGAGTCAACGAGCTCTTGCTCTTCCTGTCCTCCTTGCCCTTCCCATCGGTCCCCCAAGCTGGATGAAACTCAAATAGCCACGCCATTGTGGGTATAACCTGCACAGCTATCGCCTCTGCCATTTTCTTGCCCAAACAAGTCCTAGGCCCGCCGTAAAAGACGGGGAACTCGCTAGGCGGTCTATTTATAACCTTCACAGTCCCTTTATCGTCTCCGGACTCGGGATAAGAGAGAAACCTCTCAGGTCGGAATTCATCCGCGTCCTCGCCCCAGGTAAGTTTGGACCGGTGCATCGCCCAGAGACACCAGACTAGAACGGACCCTGAGGGCAAAAATGTCCCGTCGGGTAGGGTCACAGATTGTCCGGTGCACTGCCGGATCTCAAATGGAATAGGCGGGAAGAGGCGCAAGACTTCATAGAAGACGGCCATCGTGTAGGGCATGTTTTGTGCAGTGAATTTTGTCGTGTCGAATGGTAATGCGTCGGCATCTGCGGGTATTTCCGAGATAGGGGAGAGGCTGTTTTCAGTAAAAGCATGCTGGACTTCTTCTCGTATTTTGGCAACTACCGCGGGGTGCCGGGAGAGGAGGTAAAATGTCCAGGTGAGGGCCTGGCCGGTGGTGTCTCGTCCGGCCGAGAGGTAGGTTAGGGCTGCGTCAGCAACGGTCTGTTCATCATTGAGCGCGTCCAGGAGAGATTGTATTAGGGTGCCGGATATCTGGTCCAGTTTACTGTTGCCATCGTCGGGAGTTTCATCGAGTGGTTCCTTTTCGAGCTGTTGCTGTCGTTTCCTGTCCTCCACCGCATTGGTAACGATGCGTCTTCCAAAGGATTTCACTACCGAAAGCGAGCGGCGAAATCTGGATCCGAAAAAGATCTCGGTGATGGGCCACAGAGGGTTCTGGAAACGCTCGGCTGTGCAGCCGGAGGCATGGTCGAAGGACTGGGTAAAGTCGTCATCCGCCAGCATTTCCATATTGTAGGCCATCTTGGCCATCAATTTGGTGGTGATTTCGTGAAAAACATGCTGCAAGTCAACTTTTTGACCATCCGCCTTGGCTTCGAGGTACTTGACGCTCTGGAAGAGATATTGAGGCAGAGCAATGTCGGTGAGGACCCTCAAGTTGGCCGTGTTGAGAAAACCGAGACCGGCCTTTCTCTGCGTCTTCCACATGTCCCCGTCGGCATTGATGATGCCATTTCCGAACAAATCCCATGACCGGCCTTTGACAAAGTCTCCCTTGGTGAATATGCCCTCGTTCTTGAAGACGAATTCCAGGTTCCGGGGGTCATGGATGAGCACTCCCGGAGGCAATGTCGGGACAGTCAACGACACAGTCTCGTAGCCAAACTGGCGCTGGCATTTGTCGAACCAGCTGAACAGCTTCCACCTGTCTTGGAGGAATTTGAGCCCATTGCCTACCAGAGGGAGCGTATTTGGTGGTTTCCTGTCGGTTGAACGTTAGTGGCCTGACTATCATGCCATGCACCCTGCGAAGGAGAATGAGAACTCACCTCAAAAGCTGTCCGTCTCTTCTTATCGCCCGTGTCCAACTCAATACCAACGCACGAACAAGCAGCAAGACGACTATGGCGACTGCTGCGTACTGCACGGCTTTGCTGTCGTGGAGGGCCATGATGACGAAACACGTGTGAGGACAGGGAATCCCCGTTTATGACGTTGGGGCATGCGCCTTCATTCGGAATCGCGGTAGAGACTTCAGTTGCGTATACAAAAAGAGGCCATGAACAAAAACACGAAGCGAGTGAGAATGAGCGATCTGACTACATGCTATGAATGAAATATATCTGAGGGAGAGCAAGTTTCTAGGGATGAGAGGTTGCAGGACAAAAAGTTCCCTTGTCCGCCGCTCAAGATCTGATTCCGCCCGGGAATGCCCCTGCAGTTTCAGAAGCCCCACCCCACACAAGCCAGGGGGTAGCTCTATTTCCGGCGCCCTGGGGCAGCAAAATCCCCAACGACGGGCCATGGACGACGTCATGACAGAGGTGTCCGCATCGAGATAGCTCCTGAATCTTCATTCCAGGTCCAAGTGGTGACAGGAAAACATACTGCAGTCAATTGCTTCTCGTCCACTTTCCTAAAACGATAGCGTTGCACCCAGTTCAACCTTTGTCGCAATTGTTTGTCTTGAGATAATAACGCGGCTGTTGGGTCTCTCACCGACATCATGGCCCCTCTGATCCCGCGAATGCATCTCTTTGAGATTGACGACCAGACGTGGTACGATGTTCCCATCTTGACTGATTCTCTTACAACTGACAAACATCTTACCTTTTCAAATCAGGTTCCCAGCTTTCCTCCGCGCCAAAATCCAAGCAGCGCTAACAGTAGCCTGGACAACTCATGTTCGCCTGCCTTCCTCCTCCCCTCCAAGTCCCCAGATCTAAACATGCCCAGGTGCCTATCATACAATCCAGCTCACCAGCACAAATCGTCGCCCGAATCCTCTCGACCCAACTAAAATCCACAATCCGCGACTATGTCTTCATCGACTTTTGCGCCGGAGGAGGCGGTCCCACCCCCATGATCGAGAAACATCTCAACTCGTCTCTAACATCCTCCTCGGTCCCCTCAACCATCCAGCAAAATGGCAATGGCAATGGCTCGAACCACAACCACCCCAACTACAAAGAAGAAGAAGCAGTCCACTTCGTCCTAACAGACCTCCATCCACACCCAACATCCTGGTCCCTCGCCTCCTCTCAGTCCCCAAATCTAAGCTTCGTCCCTTACCCAGTCGACGCCTCCTCTGCACCGCCAAGCTTGATAGAAAGCTACAAATCCCAAGGCAAAAAGGTATTCCGCCTATTCAACCTAGCATTCCACCACTTTGACGATCCCCTCGCGAAAGCAATCCTACGGAACACCCTCGAAACAAGCGATGGCTTCGGCATCTTTGAGCTCCAAGGACGGAATTTCCAGAGCTTCGTGACAATGTTCCTCTTTGGACTGGGGATTCTCATCGCGGCGCCGTATTACGCTTTTGTGTGGGCCAGTCCTCTTACGTTGGTGTTTACCTATCTTGTGCCGGTCTTGCCCTTTGTGTTGGTTTTTGATGGATGGATGAGTGCCCTCCGGACGAGGACTGCTGACGAGGTTGAAGTTTTGTTACGGACTTGTGGAGTTGAAGGGCAGGATGTCGAGGGCAGCTGGGAGGTGAGGAGTGGCAAGGAGAAGTTTATGTGGCCTGTTGGTGAGCTTAATTGGGTTGTTTGTGTTAGGAAGGAGAGGTAGGTAGGGACAGACCATGTATGGCCGTCGTCCCTGGGCTTGGAAAAGTACGTTGTTCTTTTATGCATGAGGGAGAAATACGACAAGACAGCATGAGATATGCGACAAGAACTTGGGGCTAATTTATTCAAATATTGGGAATGGAGTCTTTTGTCTTGACTTAATCATCGAGCAGGCGGCTACGGTACCTGCTTCACGTAAATAGCTATAGGGGCTGCCAGATAAAAATGATTCACGGAACTTAGATTGCGGTCTTGGACAGGGAATTTAAATGCACGGGCGAATTATACACAACAAAATGAAAGCTAATACTTGGGTAGAGGGTAATAGATGATTAGGAGGGTAACTTATCTGGCAGGTGTGATGAAAGTGGAGGAGAGGGATAGACACTTGGTGAGGCAAATACAACACAGCTATGTAAATAAAAGAGAAAATTGAAAATTTAAACTACCTGGTAGTTTTCTGTTCGACTTGGACCATGATCCCAAGGTTCAAGGCATGTTCCATTTCAGCTACCAAGCAAGTAATTGACCACGAGTAGGGATATCCATCCCATATTCACTAAACAAAATATGCGCCCCCGCAGAGTCACTGCAGCAACGAGTAAGGTCCTATGAAAGGCATCATGTTCGTTCGCAAAAGGCAGATTGGGCTTGAGGTTGTTTCAATAAACGGACAGAGAAAGAATGCCGATCGTGATTCAGGCTGTCATGCACCAACTCCTTGGCTTTTTTTTTTCAGGGTATTTTTGAGGCAGGTAAATACTTGTCTTTATCACGATTGAACGGGACGAAGTTGAGAAAGAATCTCAGCACTTTTCACAGTTTTAGGAGTGTACAAGATTCCTTAACAAAGCGCTTTTAATTCCATCAATACTACTAGATATGATACCATATCATCCCCATCCCTCCTAGCTATCCACCATCCATGGGAGCAAGTCCCTTCTCGTCCATCCATCCAAAGCGGTATGGATCCAAGAAAACTGAAACAAAAATAAAAATAAAAAGCCATAGGACGAAGCCCTTTCATCCGCATAGCTATAACAAACAAGGAGATATAAAACTCAAAGCCAAAAATAACAAGAAGAAAAAAGAAAAAAGAAAAAAAAAGAGACGCCATGATGAATGAATCCCAATGCAATCCGTATATCGCTGCTGGCGAGACAATACGGAAGGGAACAACAAGCCAAAAGGAAAATCTACCAAATCATTACCGTCTTGGGTCCTCAAATTTAGACAACAGGACCAGCAGCCTTGACATCCTCAGTCGCCTCGTCCTCGTACTTCTTGAAGTTCTCAACAAAGAGCGCACCAAGCTTGCGAACCTCGGTGTCGAACGAGTCGGCGCCCGCGGTCCAGGCCGTCTTGGGGTTGAGCAGCTCAGACGGGACGCCAGGGCAGGTCTTGGGGACCTGGAGGTTGAAGACCTCGTAGTTCTCGTACTCGACCTTGGCGAGCTCGCCGCTGTGGATGGCGTCGAGGATGGCACGGGTGTACTTGAGCGGGCAGCGCTTGCCGCCCTGTGCGTGGCCGGCGCCGACCCAGCCCGTGTTGAGGAGCCAGGCGTTGGCATTGTGCGTCTCGATCTTGTCGGCGAGCATCTTGGCGTAGCGCATGGGGTGCAGGGCCAGGAAGGGCTGGGCGAAGCAGGAAGAGAAGGTGGCTTGGGGCTCGGTCACGCCGTCCTCGGTTCCGGCCATCTTGGAGGTGTAGCCCGAGATGAAGTGGAACATGGTCTGGGCCGAGCTGAGCTTGGAGATGGGGGGCAAGACACCGCGGGCGTCGCAGGTGAGGAGGATGATGTTGGATGGGTGGTTCGTCGACAAGCAGGGGATCTTGGCGTTGGGGATGTACTCGATGGGGTAGGCGCAGCGCGTGTTCTCGGTGAGAGTCGCGTCCTCGTAGTCGACCTCGCGCGTGTCTTGGTCGAAGACGACGTTCTCGAGCACGGATCCGTAGCGGATGGCGCCAAAGATATCGGGCTCCTTCTCGGCCGACAGGCCGATCGTCTTGGCGTAGCAGCCGCCCTCGATGTTGAAGACACCAGTGTCGGACCAGACGTGCTCGTCGTCGCCGATCAGGGCACGGTTGTGGTCGGCCGAGAGGGTGGTCTTGCCGGTTCCCGAGAGGCCGAAGAAGAGGGTGACGTCGCCGTTCTTGCCCTCGTTGGCCGACGAGTGGAGCGTCAGGATGTTGTGCTTGACGGGGCCCTCGTAGAACATGACGGTGAAGATGCCCTTCTTCATCTCGCCGGCGTACTCGGTACCGAGGATGACCATCTCCTTCTCGGCGAAGTTGATAGCGACCGAGGTACCCGAGGTCATGCCCTCGGTGTAGCGGTTGGCGGGGAAAGAGCCGGCGTTGTAGATGGTGTAGTCGGGGTGGAAGTGCTCGAGCTCCTCACGGGGAGGGCGGATAAGCATGTTGCGCATGAAGAGGGCGTGGTAGGCGCGGGCGCACACGACGCGCACCTTGATGCGGTACTTCTCGTCCCATCCTGCGTAGCCGTCGACGACGTAGATGCGATTCCTGGTGTTGAGGTAGTCGACAGCACGTTCACGGTTGATTTTCCAGACCTGTTGTGTTGCTGTTAGTGCGATGCTCTCTTTCTGTAAACAAACAAATGCGAATAGGGGTAATCATGACGGTGCGGGGGTCTCCCTGCCCGGGCATCTCTCCCGGGCCCAACTGATTCATGCAGGCTCCATCCAGAGTTTGGAGGTTTGGAGAGTGCCATCCCGCATCCGGTACCCCAATCGGCAGTTCGGCGATGCGGGGTGCATGTGAAGTGCTTGGGACGAGGGGGATGCAACGCCGTTGCAAGGTATGACGAAAGCGACAGGGGTGCGAAATAGGGGGAAAAGGTCATCATGTCCCACCAGGCCCATCAGGATGACGATGTCAAGACATCAACAGTCCATGATGGTCAATCACCAACATTGGCGTCGATTGCCCCAAGAACGATGACGTCCGGCAAAGCCAATTGATTCGGCTCTAAGCAGCTTAGCTGCTCGGCGCATGTGTTCGTGACGCCGTGCAGACGGGTCTAGACGCTGCCTTCGGGCGGACGGATGGGGTGATGTGCACTGGGTCCTTGGATAGAGTGATGATGTGCGGCGGACACAACAACAAGTATATGCGCCATGCGGGTAGTGTTTGTGTGGAGGAAGAATGCTAACGGGTCGGGCAACAACGGAAAAGAAAGAAGCAAAAAGTTGTGAAAAAGAAAAGCTGACAAAGCCGTCCAGAAATCAGGAACAGCCGGCGGGAAAAGATGGTACTAACCTCGGGAGTCATGGGCTTGTTGACGGGTCCCCACCAGATGTCGTTTTCAGATGAGGGCTCCTTGACGACACGCTTGTCTAGAGGCGAACGTCCAGTCTTCTTGCCAGAGTAGGCGCTGAGCGCACCGCTGGAGGTGATGGCGGTACCCTGCTCGTAAACAAGGGCATCCTCGTAGAGGGCAGCAACCGAAGGGTTGGCAATCTATAACAATTTCAAGTCAGCTTCTGTCCTTGGTGGCAATAAAAAAGACAGGAGTCGACTCACAATTGCTACACGGTCATAGTCGAGGTGGGCCTTCTCGTGGAGCTCCTCCTCGAGCTCGGTGTGCTCGACCTGGGGTCTAAAGTAGAGAAGCCGAGGGTCAGAACTCTATATTCCAAAGTTTCGGTTGCTCGGAAAGGGCTGGAACTCACACAATACCACCAGGGTGGAGGTTGGTCTTGTTGACTGTTGAGACGAGCACTAGAGACGGCAGAGTCAGTAAAAATTGACGACGTCAAGCTGAAGAGGACAAGGGAAGGATGTCGACTCACTGTTTTTAGCTAACGAAGAGTGTTGTCCGGAGAGTTGTTGTGAGCGAGGGCCCTTGATGTTTGGATCGGTGTAGGGAGAAGCAGTTCTAGCAACGGGGTCCTTCATGGTTCTTATAAATGTTTTCGAAAAGATCCTTTAACGATGTGTTTGAGGAGCAAAACGGCCAGGGCGGACAATGCAGACAATGCGGCTAGCGTTGGGATTGTTCGTCGACAGGGGATGCCGTCGTGGAAACGGCAAAGAGCAAGGGGTATGCAGCTTGGGCAAAGATGCGGGTAGACGAGACCAGGTGGATTTGACTTTTCGAGAGCTAAATCCACTCTGTGCAGGGTTGATGGGTCTTGCAGATGGATAAGAATGGGGAAAGCAGGAGCAAGGCAAGATAGTTCGGGTGTTGTTGTCTTGACTCTGACAAGGTAATTTTACACGTGTAGCAGTTCTACTCGGGATGAACAAGAGGAAGGAAAAAGGAGGAGAGGAGGAAAAGAGGATCCCGAGGATGAGCTGGGGGATTTTATCGAAACGCCGGTAACGTTTTTGGATGTTGAATAGGACACATTGTTACTGGTTACTTGCTTGGGTTTGTGACGTCTTCGTCGTCTTTGGCAGCGTCCATCAGTGTCTATCCCATCCATGCCAAGCTGGCGTTGGAGCTCTCCTGGAACCTGACCAGCCCGGAACGAGGCCGGGTGCAAGCGGTGGCATGTTGGTACATGGTGACCCGAAAGTGACTTTGTGAGGGCCTCTTTTCGGTTCAGATCCGTAGGCTGGCCAAACAAGGGACCACGAATTGTTTCCGGAGCAGGCGTTAACACACCCCGGTCATCTCTTATACCACCCCTGTCAACCCTTTCCGACGGGAACTGACGACGGTGAACGACTCTGGGAATCCGGAGAGGCACAGTATGTACACAGTGTGTATTCTTTTATCTTGGCTTCTTTTTTTCGGCTCCCGCTCCCGCCACCTTCAGCAGCCACCAACAAGACGACAGTAGAAAGAAAAACATTCAGGCTCTAAACAGTTTTGAGGATTGCCTCAAAAAGATACAATGTTGGCTCTGAAAGTCGACCAGGCACAACCTGCATCCATGTGTAAGCAATGTGAGACGGATGTGGTTTATTTTTGCCAATTGCTCAGGGCCCAATAATACGTCTGCAATATTTCGATTTGGGAAAAGGCACAGTGACACACACAGTACGAGGGGCCGAAAAGAGCGTTGGTTTCAGTTCGTGCCGCCCCGGATCGGTTCCTTTGATCGAATCCATCCATCCAAATTCCAGTCACTCACTGTACATTCGTAATGGCGCTGGCTCTCCTCGGTCTTGTCAGCTAAAAAGAAATAAACTGGCCCAAAGAAAAACGAGGCTCAGCGCGTGGCCATGCTCACATGACTACCAGCCGAACGCTATTACGAACTTACGGCATCAAAGTGTCATGGAACCAACGCACCAGTAAACCCAATTTGAACAGAGCTGTGTCAGATGTACCCTCCTCGGCTACTCGTGCAGTGCCCGGTACGTTGCCGCTCCCTCCTCCCGTCTTGTCACGAGCCTGCAGGGCTGATGGGGCGCCTCAGGGGCCCCTAGACGGTAAAGGGAAGGGCCTAGATTTGCTTCCAGCATGCTTGTACTCTGGATTGGACGAAAAACACCATCATGCACACAATATCATCACTATCGTGGCCATGTTGTGAGTCCTCAGTGGATGGCAATGACTGCACTGTGGGTTTGCCAAGACATGTCGAGATTGTCAATGTCAACATGGCATGCCGTTCCGTTGCCACAAAAGTCATAACTGCATCCGTATTTGTCCTGCACGACAGGTTTTGGTCAAAAATCGTGTTTGATTTTGTGTCTCTCCATTATCCTGGGGCTTGGGAAATGCCCAGAGCCTTGGCGAACTGGCTCTCCCGGTTTCTGTTCTTCACACAAATTTGAAGCAAAAAGTCTACCCCGCAACGATGATGAAAAGATCAAGACCTCGAGAAAACTTGGACCGCAGAGATCGACGGGTCCCAACGTGTTGTAGTTTGCACTAACTTGATGTGGACGTAGAAGCGTTGCTTGGGTGTCGATGATGATGGAAACTTTGTCCTTGACCCCGCCAACCGACTTGTTCCTCCCAGAATCCAGATGATGAATGTTGTTCACCCAGCACCACCACTAATAACTATCGAAATCAAAGAGTGAAGTGCCGAGCCTTTTCTGACCATCACCAAATTAAGCAAATTAAAGCAATGAAAAATTCAAATCCGATCTTGAAAACGACTTCCCTCATCAGGCAGGCACTTTGCCCCGAAAATAAGATGCCCCTCCAAAACTCCAGCCTGCCCCTCTGCCCTCTGGCTCCGCCTGCACAGCCTGGTAAGCCCCACTGCGGTGGTACCCCCGGGGCCCCACAAATCTTTGCCGACCGCATTCCGTCATAGGTCGAAGCCGGTTCCGACTCTTTCCTCTGCAGGATCTTCCATGAAATTCATATCCCGATATTGCCCGACCTCGGTCCTGCACCATCAAAGACCCCCTGTTCATTCGGATTTTTTGGAGAGCGACACAAGAGACGCACTGACCAAAATATGGGGCTGAACTTTGCCAGGGACAAAAAGTGAAAATGGGCTTGCGGAACCCAGATCTGGGGAAACAGCGGGAAATCTAAACCCGAAAGGGAAAGTACAAGAAAAAGAAAAGAAGGAAAAACCCGGGATCGATCACGATTTGGGACAATTTTGAAGTTGACCAGTTTTCTGGGGAAAAGGAACAACATGACTGGCGCTAGGATCTTTACGTAAATGGTCAGCATCGTGACTTCACCTTTCCTTGACCGCCCAGCTGAAAACCCAGGCATTGTGAGCATGTGATCAGTTGTGTTTTCTCCTGGCCAAAAAGGGTCTCCAACTGGTCTTCCCCAAACAAGGCGACGAATCACACCAGCAACTTTGGGCAGGTACAAGCGTCAAACTTGGAAATGGGTCACGAGGACATCAGAGTTGCAAAATGACGAAAAATAGGAGAGTCCAACACTAAAAAGGAGATATGGACTGTTGACGAGAGTTTTGGGATTACTTTTGGCATACGGTCCATGTAATTCATTATCAAATTTACGGATATCTTTCCAATTGATTGGGCCTGGCTGCAAGCTCGAGACCAGTGCATATTCTGATATGTGACACCGCCTAGAACTTGGGAAAACACGAACCTCGCCATCAGCCCCTGAATGGTCACTTAAACAGCTTTTTCACTTATCGTGATGCATGTCATTAATCATATTGGCAGCCCGGGAATTCGCCAAGGCTGCCATTCTGACAATTGCCATGCGGGCCAAGGAATCCTGTCTCGATTGTGCAGTATCGAGTTGCAGAGGTTTCAAATTTCTCCATCTCCTGGTTCCTGCCTCCGGCGAACCGCGAGCCTTCCGTCGTCCTTGCTCCGTAGATCCGTTCCTATCCACCGTCCTCCGCAAAACGGTGTCCACCGCCAACTCCAGAATCCCCGTATCTTCCCCATACTCTCCCACCAATCCCGCCAGCTCCATTCCTAATTTTGCGTGACGGAGATCACGGGAACAGCTTGAGTTCTCCATTCGGGTATGGGGGATCGGAGAGCCGGGGCAACCGGCAAACGAAACGAAAAACTCGGGAAAGTCCACGGTTGACCTTGTCAGCCAGACGGCCCAGACGAGGTCTAGTCTAGAGAAGACCAGAAAGAAAAATGGAAGCTCCTTCTTTTTCGGATCTTTCTCCACCTGTAAGTGCAACCCCAGTTGACCAACTACGGTTCCTTGTGTGCCTGAACCTTACATTCGTTCCGGTTTCTTCCTTACGGGGTGTGATGCAAGTTGCGACATCAGCAATAATTGTTATCAGTATCACGGATTTTAACACATCCCTCCAGATGTACGATAATGATAGACTATCCGCCGCGGCTTGGCTGCCTCCGTCAACAGCCGCCCGGTATCCCGTAATTGCTTTCCCCCCTCACACTTTTTCGGCTAAGGCCCCGCCTCGAACTCGGAGCGGGACGGACGTTCCCCAGGCACAATCCCCATAAATTGGCACATCTGCCGATCCACGCCCCGACATCCGCCGAACCGAACCTTCCATCTCGGGACGACTAGGGGTCTACGGCCTACAACACGAAGCACGACGAAACCATGGCTGCAACACCAAAGTGCATCATCACTGATAAGAATATACAGAAGCCGGAGCAAAACTGTACGTCCCGGCCTTATGAAGCATCAGAAAGCTCATGCCCCGATAGGCAGGTGAGCAGTTCTCAGTTTGTCACACATTTATCAAGACTGTTATTCCCGGCGCAAAATGAGCACGTTTTGTCCCATCAAGCTCGTGAGGACATTTTCCAGTTATTAAGTCACACAGTGGAGATATTGAAACAAAGCTCGTTGATGGTCAGACGTGGTTCATCATATCTCAAAAGGGAAAAAGTACTTAGACGGTCCGTCCCGCTGCTCCTTTTTACTTACAGTAGCATAGATCAGATCGGATGCCGCCATCCGCTCCCACCACTCACAGTCAGGGCTCTCAGGGGTAAATGGGAAGGACCTTGTTGATCAACACCGGCACAAGCCGCCAGATGCAGATATAACCTCACTTTCGCACACAAGGAATTGGGCATGTGTGACTGAGAGCTGAAACTTGCTCACTTCACTTTCAGACCGCCTCTCTCCAGCTTGAGTCTATAGCATCACGCTGCTCCGGGCCACCATCTCGATGTATACGACCCCGGCCTTACATAGCAGGCCATCAATCTGGCAGACCGTGCCCGAATATCCACACCTGGACGTTGGACGGCATGGATAAGACGGGCAATCCTGCTCTCCATACCCCGGGATGATCTCCCGGCCTGGCTGGCCCTGCCAAGAGGAAACAAGAAAGTCGATCAACACCCATGTCTCGTTTATTTTTATTTTTCTTGGATGTGGCCAGTGTCCAGAAAGGATAAGTCGTCTGGAGACGTCCTAGAAGAAAGACCCGGACGGCTCGGTAGTACTAACCTGCGCCGAGCCGGCTCCTCCCGTAAGCAGCATGGCAGCTGGGGCCTTGGGAAGAGCCGACGACCGTCACTCATCTGGCGCTCCATTTCGACATTCGGCAAGTGGCACAGCCAAATGTACTACATACCTCACATCTGATATCTCGTATTGTACCGGACTCACTACCCTGCCATGATACAGCCTACCGCTTCTTGTCAGGGGTAAAGGAAGCAGAGTGAGACATCGGGATAAGGCTCATAACAAGGGAAGCATCTAGGTGAAAGAAGGGCCATGGTTTGTGTCTCTTGTGAGGTTGTGCTTCACTTCCGTGATTCCGATCTTTTCCCACTCGCCGCTCTTTCAGGTACCTTGCCTACTTAAGTTGTACGTAACCTTGCACGATACCACACACATCACACACCGCATGGCTGTTTCAATAAATACCACCACAGTGCGGGAGGGTGAGATCTCTAATATTTCTCACCGACGGATGGTGTCTCAGTGTAACTAGACAAGCTTTCTGTCAAAAAACTTGGCAATTTCCAGGAGAACAGAATGAAACCACTTGTTCCACAAACACCCACACACGGAGAATGAGAGAGAGAGAGAGATGTTGTACATGTATGTGCATCTAGAAAATAACTCGTTCTTGTAGCCACAGAAGGATATCCTTCCGTCTGCTTGCGGCGTAAGGATGAGTTTTGTAGGACATGTTGAGGGGCAAAGATGAGCCGGAGCATAGGAGAGCATGGCAAAGCAACCCACATCGATCACGACATCAATACTGTAACCAATTTCTAGCATCCCATCGGACTGCCGGGAGTAACAAAAAGACTGAGAGAAGAACATGGCAAGGTACGTATTCACTCGCGGCAGCTGCAGGAATTGAGATGGTAAATAGGTACCTGAAAGAGGCAAGTAAGTTGAACCTTATGATCACAATACCGGGCAGATAACAACATCATAAGAGGATAGCAAGAACAGGATCTTCCTAGATACGGAATATGTACGTGTAACAGCAGATCGAGATCTAGAAAATTTCCCGACCTCAACATTCGTATGTCCTAATTTCCCCCCCTATTCCAACCCAAACACACAATTCTCACATAGTAGGTCATGGTCATTAATCTCTCACCGCTCACCGTTCACACTGAACCGAACAATTCACAACTTCGTCCCATCATCACCCGTTGGCCAAGCCCTTTATTAACCTAAAAATCCGAACAACATTTCAACAGCGAGGGGAATCAGAGACCAGCCATCCGGACAAATGGTTCGCCGAGTGGTTAGTTAACCTGCCCTGCCCCTCGCTGCCCTGCCGCCCCCTCTCCCGCCGGTTGGAGCTTACCGAGAGCTCGTAGGTTCGAATCACGACTCGAACCCCGTTCCCCCCCATTTAAAAAAAATTATAATTAAGTCGCCACCCCCCCCCCCCCCCCCCCCCGCCCAACCGGGCTGCCAAGCAGCTGCGATGCTTTCGAGAGTAACCCGGGGTTATCGGATTCATTTCCGAGCTTGATCCCCGGGGTAAAAGACGCCGAAGAGTCTTTTCATAGGGGCACCTTCGGGTGCCCTGAACTTTTGCTACTTTATTCGAATTTTAGTTTCGTTTTTTTCTTTATACACTTAGCTTCATTACTGTTTTGTTGCAAACGAAACTAGATATGAAAGGGGCTTCTAGGACATAGTAAGATCCGCGGATTATTGAGTTTCTTATTCTCGTACCAGCTACCCGGAAAGGCAAGAATGTTGTCGACACTGAATCTGTCTTCTATTAAGATGGCATTGCAGCCATACGATGGAAGGAAGACATGACATAAATTCATCAGCGACGAGGAGACGTATAGAAGTGTATTACTTGGCTTGAACGTGCTGCCTCCGTCGCACTGAATGTGTGGGGACCCAAATCTCTTGCTCGCTGGTCTTACAAAGGATGTTGCTTCGTACCTTAGGTAGTGACTTTTAAAGATTTCCTTTCAGATGATCATGGATCATCTAGGGCTGCAATATCAGGACGATCTTTTAACAACGATGCCTTTTTGTTCCTTCTTACCAAACAGGTCACTAGAATACCGGGACCAACGGGACATAGTCAAACGAACCATAAAAGCTGGACGAGTCCCCTTGTTGTTGAGAGAATCTGTTCATATGCGAGTTCCATCACTTGCTTCAAGGGTGAGCGGAAGGACAACCCAGTTCACAACATCAAGTACACCGGCAAATTATTCACAAGCAAAGGAAAGGAATGGATCAAATAATTTCATAAAGCTAATCAAGGTATATAATAGTCCACCTCATGAAAGCCCGTCATAGCAATGCTGCTTTGTAGAAAAGGGAAACCCGACTACCAGTCCCATCCCAACCGTGTCATCACAAGACATCCTTTCGTCTTGGCCAGCGAGCACGCATTCTGCAACTCCATCCCGTGATGTGAACAGCACAGCAAAAAGCGAAAACTCAAACTCGACAGGGGAATTACAGCTAGGGGGAAGAAAAAAACCAAAGAACAGGGTATTTCATCCTTATTCCATTCCTCGACTCTGGCCTATTGGTAAGGCAGTCTGCAACCAGGAGAGGACATCCCGGACCTATGCCACAACACTGACCCGTCATGAAGTCCTCCCCAAAAGCGAAGAGTACCAAGTCCCTTAGACCTTGGGAACGTCAGCAGGGGTAGTAGGCTGCTGAACATCTCCCGTGGTGGTGGTAGAAGGAGCCGCGGCACCGCCGGACGTCCCCTCAGCGGGGGTAGTCTTCTCGGGGCCAAAGACCTTATCCAAACCTACAGCCTTGTAGGCGCTGCCGCCGGCCTCCTCCTTCTTCAACTCGGCAAGCCTCTTGGCCTCATTGTGAATATCCTCCACCTGCTTGGCGCTTGCCGTGTAGAAGTTGGCAATCTTGTGTCCGGTAGGTGTGTTTGTTGCCTTTTCAAAGTACGAGCTCAGTCCATGGAGCAGGGAGTATGCGCGGTTGGTGATGCCGTAGGACTGGTCGGTGGCCTTGGCGCGGTCGGTAGCGTGGTACTTCTGGTCGAGGTTCTCGAGCGTGGAGAGGAAGCGAGCAGAGACGCCGTGCTTCTCGTCGAGGGCGATGGCGGTTTTGAGGGACGTGTCGGCCACGAGGTACCCGTTGGCGAGGACCTCGGCGAGAATGCGGGAGCGAGGCTTTTCTTCTTGCGTGATCTCGTCGGTGTCCCGGTCGGCGTTGGCCTTGGGGGAGTGGTCAGAGTCGAGTGTGGCGTCAGACGTTACGATGATCTCATTGTCGCTGAGAAGGGTGTGGTTGAGGAGGAGGGCCGTCTTAGCGGCGGACTCCTTCTCAAACGTCACGGTGGCCGTCTTGAGATCTGATGTGCCCTCGGGTTGGACGTCGATGGATGTGATTTTGCCGCTGGAGAGAGATTGGAGTTAGTCTCGAACCTGATTGGGAGGAAGGGAAAACTGGTTGAGAGCAACGTACCAGAAGCTGAAGAAGTCCTTGACTTCCTTGTCGTCAGTCTTGGCTGCGATGTTCTTGACGTGTACCGTGGCAGTCATTTTGCTTGATTTGTGTCTGGTTTGAATTGAGGGGGGTTGAGTTGAGGGGTATCTTGATGTGTAGGGAGTATTTATTTGATGTATGAAAGGTTGGGTATTTGGTGATGGTTCAAGAATAGTTGAAAGGAAGATTTCGGTGAGAGAGTTGGAAAGATTTTAAGTAGTAGCCGGCTGGCGTGATGTTCCAAAGCGGTCGACGGGTTTCGGTTTTTCTAGACGCGTGGCCGTTTTCTGTTGAATACGTAGCTGGCAGGGGGAAGCAGAGAACAGCATGATATCCACCCCTCTCTGTGTCTCAAGGAGGGGCAACCAACTGCACAACTGAGGGACATGTCGTCATCAGCTGATGGCTGTGGCTGTGCGCCTTGGCCATTCAGCGGGTTTGACATGTGCAGACGGCTAAAAGAGGCCCTGCTTGGCAGATTATTTACAGGGGTCTTTGAATGTGGCTTTACTGCGCCGGTTTCGTCATCGAGCCTCGCTGTCTCTCTCCAACCTGTTCACGGGTTGGCATGTGAGAGGAGCCGAAAGGAGGCGATAATTATGCGTAAATTCATGTCCTGTGGTTGTTACCAATTTTACGGAATGGCCATTGAAATCGTTTTGCAAATTTTGCATATAGTTTATTTTCTCGGGGCCTTGGAGTTGAACATGACGTAGTACGGATAAGGCTTGCACCTGTAAACCCCTGTAATATTGTCCCGGTACTTTACATTACGGATACAGCGGTATCAGAACACAGGGGCATTCACGATATCAATCAACAGATGCGTCAAGATAATTCAATTCGTATCGAGGTAATCATCACTCATTGCAATAGGCCTTCATTAAACCATGTCATGTAGTGTCCATCCCAAAACGCCTAGAGCTGTGCAGGATTCCCTTCGCAGCAGTGTTTCCCATCGTCCGTATCCTAGTTCGAATCTGATTTTGACTCCGAGTCCATCTTTGTGTTTTTGGCGAACTTCTTGGTGACTTCGTCGTCGAGAACACCCTTGGGGTTTGATGTCAGGTTCTGTGTAAGGAACCGTCTAATTAGTATGCTTGCGATATTTCAATCTTGGACGCGAAATGACATACCTCGAGGCCAGTCTTCTTGGTCTCCTTCTGCTGCTCCTGGCTGATCTTGCTGGCTTCCTCATTGGTTCCCTCGCCGGAACCGGGAACTTCGTGGAGCTGCTTGCCAGATTGTCTCTCGGGAGGGGGTGACTGAGCCATGATGGAGTTTGTGATGTTTTTTGTTTGTCAAATAGGGAGTCGAGAGATGTGAGATCTAATTGGTGATAGGTTGTTGTGGTTTGGTTTGGAAATTGTTGTTTCGAGCTACTGAAGGGCGAGGGGGTCAAGTCTTAAATAGGACAATGCCAATTGCTTACGGGATATGGCGCTGACATCAGGTGTCCCTGATCGGCACATCTTGCAGCTGGCCTTCCGTCATTATCTGCGCTGCTCAAGATGAAAGGAGAGGAACAATATGGCAATTACATCATAGGTTACCCAGAAAGAGCGGCAGTCTAAATCAGCCGCCGAGCGGTTCCGATAAGCAAGTACTAAGCCAGTGTGCCCCTCAGCGGATTACTGAGCTCTCCCTGACCCCTGTTTCTCCAACAGAGCTTCCCCGCTGTCCTCTTTCGTCCGCCCAAGAGCCTAGACTGCAGTGGGACCGGACATGGGGCGTCCCGATCGCCCTGTAGTGGCTTGGCCGGGCCGGAAGGCTGGAACTTAGTTGCAGCTGCTAAGCTTACTGCTGGCAGGGGGTTGCCCTTCTACGACCCCCTGTCCTACAACCATCTCCAACTCCTTCAACGAATCATCGGGCAACGGCCGACGACTCTGTCATCCGACGGAAGGGGTCGCATAAACAGTCATATTAACTCGTCTTTGCTATCGTGTTTATTTTGAACGCGAGACGCAAAGGGGCATTGTCCATTGTCCATGGTGCGATGGACTCCCTCGTCCATGTTCTTTCCCTAAGCCGCGAGCACTGGTGAGCTCCGTCAGCTCTGTTGGAGTAGTTCTAAATAGCTCAAAGACCTCGGTCAAGGCTTTCCGTTTACGGTTTTCTGAAGCTTCCATCACCAAGATGCCCGATCTCAACTCCGTTCCGCCTTCTCCTCGGCACCTCTACCAAGGTCCAGACCAGGGTCATCAATCGGCCATCTTGCAGATGCCACCTCCACCACTGCCCTCAGCCTCGACTTCCTCGGCGAACGTTCCACAGTCCTCGGGATCGAGACCGGTCAACAGCCGACGCAATGTGGATCTCGCCAGACAGGGAAGCAGTAGTGGACCTACATCTAGGGAAGCAGCACCTTTGCCCGGTGAACCTCCTTCTCTTGACCGCGAGAGTCGAACCGGTTACTTCGTCAGTCGCGGGGCGGCACAGGGGGGCCGACCTAACCCCGTGCTGGTCCGCGACAATCGGCCGGCAGTCGGGCCTGGGCCATCTAGACATGCACGGCCCATGACTGCCGCCGAGCTTTATTCAGAGCTCGAGCAGGAGCAGGAAGCTATGGTGAGTCCCTTCCGCCCCTGCTCCTTACAAACTCTCCTCACCACACCGGCATTCTCTAATCACCAAACGACCCACAACACATCAGGTTAATTTCCTCTCCCGCGAACTCCAATCTCTTCGTGACGCACACAACTCTTCTGTTCTCTCCAACTCGTCCTCAGCTTCGAACAGCGTCTCTGGCACTGATCCAATCAATCAATCTACACACTCTCGTCGTCCCGGCACAGACTCAATCAATCACTCTACACATCCTCGCCCAAGCACAAGACAGCGTACTCAATCAAACACATCATCCTCGGCCAACCCACCAGTTCGCCCATCAAACACAATGCCCGGCCCAGGCATTTCCGCACCGGCTGCCACCCGCAACCAAGCCAGACCTCAGGCTGCCCCAAGATCGGCCAGCAGCAGCACAGCCAGCCTCGCCGGCGGCCAAATCATGACCCCAGCAAGCGGCTCAAGCCGCGTCTCTAGCTTCTACGCCGACCCGCCCCCGCAAGATGAGGTGGACTACGAGGCCCCTCCGCACATGCAAGGCCAATACACAGGCCCCTACCCTCTCCCCAGTCTGGCCGGCACAGCTCCGCCACCCATCAACAGCCCAGTAGGGCCATACTCTCCTTCGCGCTCAAACTCGAGACGCAGCACGTCCTCGTCCACGACGTACGCCTATCGCCAGCAGCAGCAGTACGGCAGCCGGTCATTCTCATCATCTCTGGCCACGACAGCGGTGACTACCCCGGCTACATCCGAGCCATCGCCTGCTCTGCTTGCAGCTACCCCACGACAGGAAGCGATTCTGGCTTCTCGGCAAAGCTATGAGTCAGTCTTGCGAGAGAACGAGGCTTTGAAGAACCGTATTCGCGAGCTGGATAGACAGCTACGTCAACGCCGGGAGCTTGAATCCATTGGGGTTCGTTTGGAGGAGGTCCGTGTTGGGGAGAGTGCGGCTGGCGGTGGTGTTGAGGGGGCGTGCATTTAGCTTGATGTATGCTTGCCGAGAGTGGGATTTGGGCATGCCAATGGTCCGATATATGCGTGCTGGTAGTCCGGTATATGCGTGTGGGTAGTCTGATATATGCCTTTGCATGTCGTTGCAAGGGGCCTAGTGGGATCAAGAAAATGGGTTTGGTGGGATAAATGGACGCCCCCAGCGGGATCAACTCAGGACTTTGGTCTTCATGGTTATTGGCGTCGTTGTCTGGCTTTAGATGGGTGCAATTGGGACGATTCAGCTTGTTCTATGCGTGCCTGTGTCGTTACAAAGGCGTTGGTGGGATTAAACAAGCAGCTCAATGGGAGAAAATAAACATCTGGGTGTCTATATTTAGTGCATATGTTTTAGCAAGCAAGGCTATATCTGTTTATTTGTGCGGCATCAATACATTCTCATCTATGCGCATCATGGTCTATGTGTATGCGTCTTTCGAGATTCAATCAGGCGTTTGAGATTCACTGCACAGTCAAGGGTTTAACGTGATCAGACAAGGTCTCTGGCATTGATATTGAACAGAATTTATATTAGAAAACGAGGCGTCACATGTTCACACGAGGGGCGTTGCAGGTTCATATAAGAGGTATCAAAAATATTATTATATGCATGGATATATCTATCTATCAGAGATAAGGAAAGTGCAGCGCGAGTGAAACCAAAACCATGCCCCCTGAAATGCATGATGCTTGTTTTGTTTTGCCAAGAAACAGAGGAAATGGGAAAAGAGAAAGAAAAGAAAAGAAAAGAAAAGAAAAGAAAAGAAAAGAAAAGAAAAGAAAAGAAAAGAAAAGAAAAGAAAAGAAAAGAAAAGGGCAGTTCTGATGTCGAGATCGCTGTCTGTCTACCTCTTGTTAAAGTTGAGGAACCTGCTGGCCAAGAACAAAATCACAAGGTTACTCCCCAAGAAGCCCAAAAAGATGCCCAGGTCTCTCCACCGATTGTCAAACGACAGCCCCAACGGCTCGTAGAACTGATCGCCGACCTTGAAGGCGCAGTACTCGCATGCACTTGTCGCGTTGTTGACTAGGTATCCCGGGCCTCCGCGCGAGAAAAAGTCCTTCATGTATTCTCCGCACGTCTGTCCGTCTGGGGCGGTGAACCTGTTGATCTCGTCTGGTTCGCAGATGACAGGTAGCTCGTGCAGCGCGGTAGTGGCCATCCCCCCGATCAGCCGTGTAAACGGATCGAGCTCGTAAAGCCACGATCTCCAGAACTTGGGCATCTGCGGCGCGGGAATAGTCACGCCGCAAAAGAGCGCAAAAGTGATCATGATGAAGGGGTCAAACTGCGACGAAATGAACAAGCTGGGCGTGCACGCCGCGAGGAACTGGCCCATCGTGACGGAAAATATCTCGGTGATGAGGACCATGAAGAACTGGTATCCTGCGCGGGCCGACTCGGTCTGCAAGCCCGGCATGTAGTACAGCGGCAGAAAGAAGACCACCGCGCAGAGGATGCTGTAGGGCATCTCGGCGATGAGCATGGACATGGCAAAGGTGAAGCTGCTGTACATTTTGGACGACTGCTCGCGGAAGAAGATGGCGCGCTTGAAGTGGTACATTGCCTCCACCTGGGAGATGACCAGCGCGGGGAGCACCGTCACCTGGAACATGACGAATACCTTGTACTGCAGCGACTGGCGGGACTCGTCGAGGTTGAGGAAGGTCAGGCCCGTGACGATGGCGATGACCACGTGGTTGAAGATGCGGGTGAAGAGGTAGTTGGGTGAGCGCCAGTGGGCCAGGTTGGTCCGCTTGATGACCACCTTGAGCTGGTGCAGCAGCGGGGAGGCGTATTCGCGCTCGAGATCTAGGTTGGACGCTGCGGTGGCGGCGGCGGCTTTGCGCTCTTCTTTCATTTGGCTGATGGCGTCTTTGACGTTGGCTAGTTCGGGGCTGTCTGCCCAGATGTCTGCCCAGTCCCGGTTGCCGATCCTGGGAGCGGATCCTGCGCCGATAGCCTCGAGCATGAACTCCGCCACGTTGTCGGTGTCTTTGGCGACTGCACCGTGACGGGCGAGGTAGTCTCGTAGGACGTGTGCGTCCTTGCCGATGTCACCAAAGTACACGCAGCGTCCCCCGGACTTGAGGAGGAGCAATCGATCAAAGTTCTCGAACAGAGCGGCGTTAGGTTGGTGGATTGTGCACAGAATTGCCTGGCCGGCGGCGGCGAGTTTCTTCAGGAAGCGAACGATATTGAAGGCACTCTGACTGTCGAGGCCACTGGTCGGCTCGTCCAAGAAAAGCAAAAGTTGTGGGCGGGCGGCAAGTTCGACGCCAATGGTGACCCGCTTGCGTTGTTCGACCGTGAGCCCAGCCTCAGTAGGGCCGATGATGGCATCGGCGAACGTCTCCATCTCCAAAAGGGCAATGATTTCCTCAACGTAGGCATACTTCTCTTCGCGTGGTGTCTCGTATGGCTGGCGAAGGTCTGCCGAGAAGCGCAGAGCTTCACGCACAGTCTGACTAGGATCGTGCATATCGAGCTGTTCTGCATACGAGGTGCTGCGCTGGAACTCTTTACCAGGCTTGATACCGTCGACCAAGATATCGCCGCTGATAACGCCAATGTTCTTTCTGGCGGCGAGTACATCCAACAAGGTGGTCTTGCCCGCGCCAGAGGCGCCCATCAGGGCCGTCAACTGGCCAGGTTTGACGTAGCCAAAGACATGATCGAGCAGTTGGCGGTGGCCGCCCGGAACGGGGACTTCATAGCAGAGATTCTCCCAAGTGAGAACACGCTCTGACTTGATCTTGATCTCCGATCCGTTGTTTTCCTTGCGGGCTTCTCTGCGTGCCTCGCGCTTCAGAGCAAGATCTGCATTCAGTCTCTTGCGCTCGTCGTTGGGCTTCTGGAAGGTGTTGGCCGAGGTGCCGCCCATGCCGTGCTTAATGATCTCGCCGAGGACCACGTTCATGATCAGAAAGAAGATGATTAGTGCCAAGAGAATTCCCCAGTTCCGCCACAGCTCTTCAGGGCGGTATGAGAAGCCCTGGATGATGTAGTCACTGCCAGAGACGTCAAGACTGCCGGGCTTGGATCCTGGGAGAGTGCAGACCTGGTGGTTGATGTCATCGTATCCTGGACCAGAAGGGACCAGAGAATCGGCCGTGCAAGTCATCTCAATTCTCGAAAACTCGTTCTCCATCATAGAACTGAAGGCGAGACCGAGAACGTTGATGTAGTAGATCCACCGCAGCCATACCTTTTGGGATTGCCATTGAATGAGGTAGCCGGATGTCGTGATGAAGAGTGTGATGCTAACAACAGCAAACTTGACAGCGTAGTCAAAGTCCGGACTGATACATCCGATGATACGGAAGAAGAGTGTCATGGCGATGTTGCCCGACAGAATCATCAGGTAGAAGGTGAAGAAGGCGCCTGCGCTGCGGTACAGATTCGTCATAAAGTAGACGATTAGGGAGAAGACCAGGATCTGCGAGGCGGCGAAGGCCTGGTCGACGAAGATTTGCGCTATCCAGAGAGCTGATGGACGGTGGAAGGCGTATGCTTTATGCTTGTTGACGATCGGACGGCCGAGCATAGTTCCAGCAAGTTCGGAGAAAGCCTGGAAAGCGTTGAAGAGAAGCGAGATGAACATGAGACCTCCCTTGCTGAAAGCACTTGCTGAGGTCTGGCCGAGATTCAGGTAGAGTGTTCCCAAGACAATAGCAATTACGATGCTTCGGAGCCAAGACAAGGCAAGAGCAAGCCGATCTTGCATCTTGAGGACGAACTGCCTCTTCATGAGCGCCCAGACCTGCTGTTGGAAACCAACCGAATAGACTGAACGCTTGGGAGTACCCCGCCGTTTCTGCTCTCGGACGGCGATCCGAAAGTCCTCGTGTTTCTGCTCCTCCTCCGCCACAGCTCGCTTATAGTCTGCCATCTCTTGCTCCAGCGCCCTCGCAAATTTGGACTGATTGAAGGCTGCCTGTAACGTAACCGGATTATGTGGTGCGTTTTCGGCCGATCTTCCTTCTTGGTATTCACGCTCGAACTCGTCTGTGCAGCCAGTGACATAGTCAGGGGTCGTCTGTCGTGGTCGAGGAAGGAACCCCAGCCCCTCAAAATAGGCTCTCGCCTCAGACGTTGGGCCAAAGTAAACCTGCTTGCCTTCGTCTATCACGAGCACCTTGTCAAACTGCTTGTAAATGTTTTCCGAAGCCTGGTAGAGAGAGACGAAAGTGCTGGTTTTGTACAAGTTGGTCTGTACCCGGAGAGACTTGACAAAATCGAGCGCCGTGGATGCGTCGAGACCGCGTGTCGAGTTGTCCCATGATAGGACACATGCGTTCGTGATCAGCATCTCGGCAATCGAGACTCTCTTGCGCTCTCCTCCAGACACTCCGCGAATGAAATGGCCTCCGACGACAGTATGGCGCGTGTGCTCGATGTTGAACATTTTGAGGAGCGTGGTGATGACCTTTTCCTTGAACTGGCTCTTGGTGATTCCGGCCGGAAGCTTGCCTGGTATTTTGACATCGAGGGCAAACCCCAGCGTCTGCTCGACCGAGAGCGTTGCATGGTGGAGGTCGTCCTCTGCGTTGTAAACAGCTTCTCCGCGGTACTGCCTGAACTCTTCGGCGGAAAGGGGCCCATAGTTGACCTCGCCAGAGACGCTCGTGTAGCCATGTCTCTGATTGGCGATATTTTTGAGGAAGGTGGTGCATCCAGAGCCGGGTTTGCCAAGGACAAGGATCATCTCCCCCGGTTTGCAAACGCCCCGAAAGTTGTCCAGAAGGGTCGTCTCGGGCCCCTTTTTCCCGAGGCCGAGTAAGTTCACGACGGGCGAGACGACGTTGAAGAAGTCGATAAATGCGTCGGGAAAGGTCTTTACATAGTTGGCGCTGGCGCTCATTCCCTTTACCGTCAGCCCGTCCCAGTAGACGCCCACATGTTTTGGCCGAATGCCGGCCGCCCTCTCTGCCTCGAGGTCGCCACGCAGAGCTGATTCCAGGTCGAACTGCTCCGCTTCGTCTGAAGACGCCTGCGGGTCGGTCGTCGCACCTCCTTTCTCCACATCCTCCGCCCGTCCCTGATGGCTCTTGGTCCGGCTGGCGCGCGAAAGACGTGATAGTTCGCGCTGAAGCTCAGCAAAGTCTGCCTCGGCCTGGTGCACCGAGACGCCTGGGTCCGCGTGCGATACACCATTGGGATTGTTGCGCCGGGCTTCCTCTCTGAGATCTTCGTATGTCTGCGTGTTGGAGGACGAGGATGAAAGGGCATTGGTCTCCTTGTCCCCGTCCGTCTGTTTCTCTCGGTCTCCCGCCATGGCGCCGGGCCGAGCTGGACACTTGGCGCCACTCGTCTGACCAGTGGATGAAGCAGAGCGATCTGAACCTGCCGCGATGATTTACGCTGTTGCTCGGGACAAACTGTTGATCGGCAAACAAAACCGCCCGACTCTAAATGAATAGTCGGTATTTCTGCTCTCGACAACAGGGGTATTAGGATCTGACAATGGTCAGCGAAGGGAAAGCGGCCGCTTCTCCGCACGGCAAAGTAGATGCTGCTAGGAAAGATATGGCAAACGAAAGTGAGAAGGATGCCAGGATGCGAGGAGAGGGAAGAAAGGAAACATGAGTTGAGTGGAAGACGGCCAGGTGGCGCAAAGACGTTTGGCTTTTGGCCTTTATAAACAACTTGGGAACGAGTCCACAAAGTAATAGTGGAAACCCACTGCAGTTGATTATCAAGCAAAAGAAGTGACAGAAAAAATTAGAGTGTGGGAACCTTGTCCTATGCAGTATTCATAGACAGAATTAGGCATGGTCCATGTGTCGATGTACATGTGCCTATGTGCCATTTCGTCCTGTCTCATTTTTCAGTCGTCTCCAAGATGAATCTTGGCAGAATGGCAGGATTAGAAAATACAGAGATGGGCCTACAATAAGAAATGATGCCCAAGGGGGTTTAAAACAAGGTCAAGGTAGCAGCACGACCTGCGAGAGTGGATGATGCTAATGGCCCGGATGGGGGGTTGACGGAACCGAGGTCCACACCCACTCGCATCTTCAAGATTTCGAGGGTGACGCCAGCAACAGAGCTTTCCCCAATAGAACTAGTCCCAGACACTAGAATCTGGATCCTTTTGTTCTCCAGGGGCCTTGGGCCTTCCTTGAGCCTCAAGTCTCCATCATCGAATCCATTGGAAATTCCCAAAGGAGTCCATTCCGGGGAGGGGCCGAGATCTGGTGGTAGGTTGAGCTCTCATCGTTAAGTCGTGACAACCGCAAAGATAGCGAAGATGAAAAGAACACAAATAGGCATTAGCAAAATGTTCGTATGCAGATGATTGCTAGTGCCGGGGTGGCAGAAGACCTGCTGGGAGAAAAGTTCGAATCTGCACCGAACAGACGAAAAGGCGGGGGCAAACCGAAGGTCGGCCAGGAGTCACTCGTGTCCCGTGGTGGAGGTGGGTTCCCCGGTCCGTGGCGATGAGTACCCACTTCAGCGACAAGCGAATCCTGCGCGGAACAAAGCAGGCAATTGGTCAATCCAATGGAGAAATTTCCCAATTGTTCGGAAGTGAAAGAAAAGGCCGCTTCTTCTCCTTTTGGGCATCCAACCAACGAACGCCGGCCTTCACATTCGGTTGAACATCGGGCAAAGTGGGGACGACAGAGACAGGGGGAAACCATCGGCTTGGCGCTGATCGACTCTGCAGCAAGTTAGTAACGTTTTCTTCCAGTGAATCATTCTGACTTCAGAAAGTCACCTCAAGTTTGTCAGTAATAACTCTGTGGCTGCAATGTTCGACTCACCGGCGAGTGACAGGTCTTTACTGCTGTACATGCAGACACACCGCTATCGCCCATCACCAGTCATCGAAGGATTATCCGTACCCGTAACTCCCCCAGTGCATCACCACTATCGCCCTTTTGCTTTGCTTCTAGGGCGACACTTTACAGCTTCCTTTCCGGACTGAGCGTATATCTGGATTCTTCCAGATCTTGATTGGCTAACCCTATCCTTAGCCGGCGCTAGGTTGGTACGTATCCGTATAGGACCGTATCCCTCGGAGACTTGTTCGGGAAACACGGCATCATGTTGTCAAAAGCACTGGTGTTTACTGTTTACATGCTGCACAGCACCAACAACAGAAGGATCACAAACAAAACTGCATATAAAAAATATCCGGTCGTATGACCTCCCGATCCGTTGCTCACCATCAGGTTCCGCCGAGCCTCCTCCGTCCGTCTTCGGGATATAGTAGCACGATTACATCCCCCGTCGCACGGAGTTATTATCAATCAGATCTTGGCCTTCCGCGCCGCGAAATGGTTCTTATCTCCGAATCTCCGTGCCTCTTCCGCTCGGCGGAACATCAATCCGGACTCCCGCTTCCGAACATCTGGTGAGCAATATATTACAACCGAGGCGTCGTTTACGTCGTTAAATAAACTGCAATATCGAGACTGACCAAATACCGAGTGACTCACCTCGTACCGTTCTGCATCTCCCCGCAAAATGGACCAAGAAGCATGCAGCATAACTCTCCTTCAACGACATCGGCATTGATGTAAGTGGACGGCGGAGATGCCACGCGTTCCGCCACAAGATGCATGTCTCTTCTTTCGTAACCACGCTCTGATACACACCACCATGCCGGCTTGCATTCGGATGAGACTCTGCGAAACAACTCTTACATGCGTTTCTAGACCAGTTCCGGAAGCCTACCACCACAGGGAAACGGATATACCAACGTCATAACCTTATCGCACTTGTGCGCGGGCGGTTGTTAACACCGACAGGATACTATATATGAACGTCCAGCTTGTACCAAATAGCTGTTGGTCATCAGGCTCATCGGCGGCTCCTTGGCTTCGTTTGGAACAGCGGGCTCATAACAGGACTACTAACAAGTTCACAACCGAGCAGTGATCGAGAGTCCGAACCAAGCCTCCACATTTGCAAACCGGCATGGAAAGTCTTGCGCGCATGTCAACGCCGCGTCACTTGTTAACTCACTCAACAACAGTCATGGGGGGTCATGAGTATGCAGCGGAAGTCCAAGGCCAGTCGTGAATTCGACAGGGAGACTCGGAACCCGACAACCCGGTTCGACTAATATTGCCTATTTGCCTTGTCCTTACATCCGGGGATGTTCAGCAGGATCGATATTGCATATGTCGAAGCCCACGTGCACCCGGTATTCCGTACTACGCCAGGCCACATTGCCTCCATCAAAACCAAATGTCGCGAGCGCCGACTCAGAACCGAGGCCTATTCGCTGGATCGGGGAATGATATCTTTCGAGGAACTGGTAAACAGAACTGACGCAAGCTAGTCACACACGTGGAAATGTGGATGAAATGTGAGTACACAACCGTAAGTCTGTCGTTTGCGTCAGTGTTCAACCTTTACTTTTCACATGTGAGCCCAGCCAGCCCAGATTCTCAGACATGTGCATTAGGACAAGTAACTTCAGGAGAATACGCATGAGTTTCCATCAAACGTCGAAGAAAAGCGAGACACCTGCGTATGTGTTTCTAGATGATGTTACTCATTATGGCTCCTGCTCTAACTAGACAACTCGCGAACAAGACTGTGAGAAGTGACATATTGAAGGAGCAGAATTTGCAAAACTCAAATCTATACTGCTTCAGCACGATGCTTCCTGGTTTGCTTGGATGATCATCATTCTCCTGCGTGGCCTCTGCCAAACAGTTTTAATGTACCTGCTTCATTACGCCATTAGTTTGATAGCCCAATCGCCTCATGCTTTTACAACTCATCCGAGATGCAGACTGTTCTCTCTCGAACATAGATGTAGATCGCATCGTCATCCCGTACAACATAAAACTGAACGTTGACAGTGAGCTCAAACTCGGTCCTGACAGATCAGAGCGAGTGGTTGAGTGATAACCCAAAGGACGGGGATACTACGGATGAGAGGCTGGAGTGAATAAGTAAATATCATTGACCCGGCCATCGGATGCTCGCAACCTAGGTAGTAACAAGCCTATATATCGGCGGCATACAAGTCGTCCTCTGAACAATGCCACTCCTACCTGTAACACTGACTGTGTCTGTCTGGGTGCTAGATTACGTACAACTAGCCAAGGTACCCAAGTTACCAAAGCCGTGTGGTATATCGAGACGGGATCGGGAATGACCCTCATCACTGGAAAGAATTGTGATCTGACCAAGGAACCTTCCTTTCCATCATTTTACTTGTACCATAATATTATGTATCTCATAAAGACTCAAAGATTAGATGGGCACATATACGTAGACCACCCTCAGGTAGTAAGTCTACATGTAGTGCCCAGTAACAACACGAGATAGTCAGCCGGTTTCCTCTACCTAGGCAAATAAAGACCATAATGCTGCCTGCGTGTGAAGCTACTCTTTGAACGCAGTATATTCACACAGAAGACCTTGCACCCGCTGCGTCATTTCTGACCTGATCACCCGAACCGCTGCTACTCGCATCTCCATCTCGATCCCGATCTCAACTTCCGTCGCTTCTCATTCCCAGTTCCAGCTGCATGTCGCTCCTGGGCCACCCTAGCCGAGATCTGTGAGTAGAACCCGGCACATCAAAGCATGTACCCGTGAGAAACACCGGCACGATGGTCCCCAACATTTCACTCAATACACGTGTCATGGACCCCTTCGTATCTGAGAAAGAGACAATTAAAAGCGTGGAAAGTATGTTAGGAACAGAAAGCCAGGGATAACAAGGATGTCAAGGAAAGCAACACCGTTACCCAAACAATTAAACCACACAGAGTTCGAACATCAAAGATGCATACACGCAAAGGCAAGCACGACACAACAATGTACTTACCAAGTCCTAGATACCCAGGGCATAGTTCATTTATTCACGAACCAAGGCATACGAGCATGTGTAAACCACTGTGATTATAAAACTGCATCAATGACCTATGAGCTATGAGCTGGATTGGATGTAATGTAATTAAAAAAAAAAAGCAGAAGAAAGCAAGGAGGACAGAAAAGTGAGGGAAAACCCCCCCAAAACCGCTGGATAAGAGACTGGAGACCATGATGATGCGCCGAGTGCGTGCCGGTGACAAGAAACCCCATCTTCCTTCCAGCCTCACAGAAAAGCTTTGGTATGTTCCATCTAAATATCAGAATCAGGGTAATTCCACATACAACCCCTAACCTCCAAAGCTGTAGCCTCAGAAAGGTGACTCTCCTTGCCTAGTTGCCTGATGCTGGCGAGCGTCTCCATCACAGCTTTCCCATAGGATTGCCTGAACGAGGCCGATCTGTCCAGTCACTTCCTATTCCATCAGGGGTACATCGTCCTGCTTGACGTCGGTATATCTCTATCAGAAAGTGGGGGGTTTTTCTCAGCGTCCAAGCAAATATGTTCGACTTCAACCAGATAACAAGCCACTTGTTGTTCCTCGACTTGAGCGAGATGTGGCCCTGTGCAATTGGACATAGGAAGGAAATAATTCCTGTCTCTTCCGAAAGCGACTCTTCTACAGGGCGGTCAATTACGATCTTGGATTTTCGAGCGCGCTTCGAATGCGGTATGATGCACTGAGTCTTGATCGTCCACGGATATGTTATCACCAGTTCCACTCTCCTGGTCCCCAGCCCATGAGGCTACCCAAGTTTCAGGTTAACGGCCGGGGGCTGTCGGTGGGACCTCCAGAGCCAGCGCCCTGATAGGTATCGTAGTCGGGTCTAACCATTAGAGCTCCGACTCAGCGCCGTTCGCTTCAATAGCCATGGGGCTACCGTTCTGGTTCTGTCGCTGCTGCTGTCTTAGCCTGGCGTTGCCCGCGGGGCGTCTCCTTGCAGGTGCCCGCCCGTTGAGATTCATGCTCTCATCGTCGTCATCCGTCTCGCCATGCTCTTCCGCGAATTGCCTAGCCTCGTCCAACACATTGATGTCTTGAGGCTTATTGCGCAACCACTGCATCCTGGGGCCAGAACGCGCAATCTCTGAAACTTTGAAACCGTATATTTTGGGCTCGTAGATCTTGTTTGGACCAAGTCCTGGAGCAATATTCTTCTTGAAGACTCCGTTCAGCATGTCAGAGTCGCTGTTCTGAGAGCGCGTGAGGCTGGTAACCGTGTCGTTGCCGCTCCTGGTCAGATCGTATTCGGGGAATGTAAGGAGGAAGAGGGCGCCAAAGGTACGGCCGAAGAAGGCACCGTCGACCGTCTGGAACCTGCTGTTGGGGGGGACGTAGACATCGAGACAGGAAGGGCAGAACAGCTTGACGGTGTCCTCGCCGGGTATGTCAGAGAGGCCGACGGGCAGAGTTCTGGTCTGGTTGCAGTTGGTCCGTGGGCAGACTCCAAAGTGGTTGGATTCGTACTTTTCCGACATTTGCTGGATGCCAGCGCGTGAGCAAATAAACCGCTGATGAATAAGCCCATAGAGCATCTCTGCAGAAGACTCGATGACCGAAAGGTCACTCGCTATGCGACTGTGATGTCTCCTCTCGCCAGCATGAGGCCTTGTGTCCCGTGCATCGCCCGACACGTCCTCCTCCTCTTCCTCTTCGTCCTCCTCGTCCTCGTCGTCTTCTTCGGGCTCGACGTCTAAAATCATCTAGAGGGAGAAAGGAGTCAGCAGCCAGATATTACAGAATATCTAGAGATAAGACATACTTCTAATGCTTCCTTATACATGGGAACCTGTGTCTGGAGGCCCGTGAGGTTGAAATCATCCTCGATAAAATCTTCCGACACCTCGGCAAAATACTCGTGTCCCAGGAGGGAGCAAAAGGAAGCAATCCAGGACTCCGGGGAGCCCGAAGAGGTAGACATTTTTTTAGACACCGGGCGCAAGCCGAAACGGACGAGAATAGGCCTCGTGTAGAGGTTGCGGTCGATGCTCGACGGAGAGTTCGTGGGCAACTTGGCAAGTGAGGGGTGATTTTCTTCTGGGCCAGAAGAGAAGCGCGGCCGGGCTTCGACGATTAAACGTGCCCTAGGTTGGTGTTGCCGAAGACTGCCGCCTAAATATCGCTGCGCAAAGTGCGGTAGATGAACGGTCTTTTGGTTAGGGTGGTTGCAACGATGGTGGGCTATTGTGGTGTTGTTTTGTTGTCGGGAGTCGGGTATGGATGTTGTGGTTCAAGTTTGGAGTTTGGACCTTGAGTTTGCATTGGGTCGCTGCAGTTTGGCGCTGCGGCCTGTGGCTGCCACTGTGCGGCCCTTATTTTTGGCTGGTCTGTGCGTCAGACCGCCCGCTCAGCCCCGCGCACAGCTCTAGAGTGGGGACAATCGAGACCAATGGTGCAAGTGGGTCCGACCCTGCAGATCAAGAGCTGCGGTCACGTGGCAGTGATCCGACGGCAAAGATATTTGAACACATCAAGATGAGATGAAACAGCGTGCAACCCACATTACCCAAATTCAACTAAATTGGCTCCCCGAAACGGCCATCTCATAATGATTTTGAGATGGACCACATTTGCGCTCAGATCTCGGCCGAACCTAACTTCCAATCTCACTTCCCGGACACCCCCAAGATGCCTCTCATTCATCGTCACCGACACCAAGACGCGAACTCACTCAACCAAGACACTGCCGATCCCCGAGGCGACCTTGACCGAGACCGACATTGAATCTTTCAAGCGCGATGCATTTGATGCCCAAAAACCACTCGTGTTGCGTCAAGATTCCAAGAAGCCCAGGTCATCGGCCTTCGATGCAGGGATCCGGGCCGTTGATCGCGCGTTTCAAACGGGTCTCCCCGTACCTGTCGATCTTCCTTACGAGCTCGTAGCAGACCGGGATGGAGTCAGATGGTTTGCGACATTTTGCAAAGAAATGCTAGAGAAACGGAGTCAGAATTTTGGCTCTGGGGATCGTCTGTCCCAGAGAGCGCATGAGCTGAATGTCGAGATCAGCAAACATCTCAGACGCTGGACAGAGATGGATATTCCTTCGCGCCAGAAGCTGCTCATGCGATTCATGTTTGGATTTGAACTCTTTGGAGAACTGAGTCGGAACCTTCATGAAGACCACGAAGGTGCTCGCGGTATCGAAAGTATTTACATTGCCCAAGCCGACCTGGGCCATCTTTCAAAGGACCTGCCAGTACCGCCGTACGTCGAGCAGGCGGGAAAGGGCGATGTGTACAAGTCAAGCATCTGGATGGGCTTGGGCTCGACTTACACGCCCTGGCACAGGGATCCGAACCCCAACTACTTTCTCCAGCTTGTCGGGTCCAAAGACGTGAGAATTTTGCCGCCGAAACGCGGCCAAGGGCTGTTTAATCAAGCAATGGCTATGATACCGGTGAATGAGCAGAGCAGCTCGCGGATTCGGGGAGAGGAGATGATGCAGGGCGCCCAGAGGGACGCTTTGACCGAGACTGTATGGGGCAAGGAGGCTCCTGAAGGCATACTGAGTACTGTGCTACAACCCGGCGATGCCTTGTTTATACCCCAGGGGTGGTGGCATAGCCTGAAAGGGGTTGGCGAAGAAAGTTACCCATTTTGGAGGCATGCGAATGTGTCGTGTAATTGGTGGTTTCGGTAGAGCGAGTTGTCCGACTGTGACGATAAAAAGAGGAGCTCTGTAAACAGTCACGGCGTCGAGGCGGTTGGGATGGGAATTACAAGTCTGATTTAATGGGGTCAACCCAACCTTGATTCACGCTCAGAGCCTCGTCACCAGCAGCTACCGGAGCTTGAAGTCTGACTCCTTCAAGACTGAACCTAACGAGCACCAGCACAGCCGTCTCATCAATCAAACACAATGGGCAAGACCTACTTCCTCCCGCCCGGCTTCTGGTCATATCCCGCAGCAAATCTATGATCCGTCTTGCAGTTATATTGTCCTTGAGATGCAGCGGCGCTGCGGCGAGCAACGGAGTAGATCTACAGGTGCTAAAATTTCCGGCGTTAACCCATTTTTTGTTCATACTTATTCTCGGCATCCAGGGGCTTTGTGTACAACTAATGATTTATCCAGTGACCTTGGCCGTCAACAGCAGCTTCAATTTTCCGCGGTATAACACACCTTGCTATGCCAACCAAATTCTGCAAGGTGCTGCTTCACTATGCACACCTGTAGCTTTCCCATCCATCGCACCTTCCAGGTAACAGGCTCCGACAAAACTGTACTTCAATTCAGACCCAGCACAAGTGGTAACCGAGATGGGACGGAGCACAAAGGGTTTTCGTCCGCCGGCAAGCAGCCAGATCTGATCACCTACCAACGCATCGGCAGGAGCCAACCCACAGCTCATTCTCTCTAGCACATGCCCCCCTATTGTCATCTTCTTGCCCCCCGCACCTCCGGATACCAATGCTACATCATCCCTTTGCCGCGGGTCAACCAGAGCAAAGCGGCGCCTACTCGTATTACTGAGCAGTGGCTCTACAAAGCGATCATCCATCGGCATCTTGATACCGCCCACCAACGCCAGCAGTCGAAATTTCCAAACTTTGAGAATCTGGGAAATCCACGAGTCTAAAGCGGTGGTATCTGTGTCTTGGTTGAAACGGCGGAACGAACGGGGTGGCGGGCCGGCCGGGGCAGTTGTGGTATCACTGGCTTCGAATACAGCGTCGCCTATAAGGGTTCGCCAGAAGCGGGACCGCAGGGCGTACTGCCATGTTCCTTTGGTTTGCAAAGAGAGCCGAATCCCGGCGACACGGTGCCAGGCTTCGAGGACCTTGCCGACAGCTCTCCAGTCATCTGACTTAGCCATGACCTCACCGAGGGTTGCGAGCTCGCCAATCCGTATACCAAACACACCAAGCCGGCCTGGTATCGACGGTGGCTCTGGTTCAAGCTTGTAGCACGCACCGCCGGCAGGCGTGACAAGGCCAGCCGAAGCGGTGTATAAAAAATAAATTTGCAGCATATCCTCCTCCACGCTAATATCCTCAACCATGGGTAGTTCGTTGAAGTCGCGTACCCATGAGGGCAAGTTATCCCGAGTTGATGATGACTTTCGATAGCCCTCGCTGGCGAGATAGCAAAGATCATCCGGGCTCTCTTGAACGATTGCTGTCATGGCCGCGGTGAAGACAGTCGCGGTGTCCTGAAAGTAGTCGGGGTGAATGTCGGAGACACCGTATTGCTGAGTGAGACCGAGTAATCCATAGACCTTATCTCTTGGGTCGAGGGCGTTCTTGTGGCGGTATCTGCGCAGCACAGTATCTAGAGGGCCCGTTAATGAGTTGAGAGAGCCCGGCCCCCGTACTTCCGGCAGGAGCAGTGTGTCGACAGTAAAACTGTACTTTTGAGGTATCAGTTTTGCCGCACCACCGCAGCAGGTGTAAAGATGCCTTCGGTGGTTCTCCGCCGCGGCCTTGAGTTCCACCCACTCGACAGCCCATGAACCAAAATGCACCGTCGCACAGCGTGGCAGGAGAACTTCCTGAACGACCCAGATCCTCGTCCACCAGGCGCTCTGCAACCCCCCACAGAATCCATGCCATAACCTTAGGAAAGACTCGGTTTCACTAAAACGAGCCTTGAGACCATGTCCCTCATCTGTATTATTGTCATACTCTGTCCTTCTGAAACCAGGTATGTCAAAAATGTGACCATCGTTGGCAAAATGTCGAGTAAGTGTGAAGGGGTTATCGGCATCTTCCACCTCGATTGTGGAGGGGCGTTCCTTGCGAGTCAGAGCATTAATCCGGAAGGCGCCCATAATACGTCTTGATATTTCAGCCCTGGTGCTGCTTCTCCTGGGCACCGGCGTGCCCAGCCAGACAAGGACACGCTCGCAGCTCTTAAACACATTGCCCATGATACCGACCTGCTGGCTAACCTCCGCTTTGTCCGCCTGATTGATGCAGAGTGCATCCACCCACATTATCCGTGGCTCCTTTACCATGCGTAAATGCCGGAGTGCTGTGTCCAGGTTCGCCGTCACCTCGAAGTTCGAGCCCCCAACAACGACTCTCTTTCTGTTCTCTATGTTGCCCCATACGTACGAGAGGGCTTCGTAGGCAGGGGCCTGGTCGAGGGAGTAAACGTGAAGCGTGCAGCAGATGACTTCATCGAACTGGCCTGGCATCAGATGGAGGATGCGTATGGTGTTGTGATTCGGTAGAGACCGGTAAACATATGTCGAATTCATCATGGAGCGGTAGGGGAGACCAAGTCCCGATCAGTACTAGGGTTTCTATACATCCATAACCACGGCTCACTTCACTTTGCCGCTCCCTTCAACTATTATAGCCTTTAAGCTTGCTGGCACGACAGTTATCGAGGAGTGTGGTGCGAGCTTACTAGCTGTCGAGTGGCCAGATTAAACCACATGCAGGTACTGTGTTTGACCGCCTACTATAGTAGATATAAGAGAGGCTTATTCTGAATCGGTTGAGTTAATACGGTATCTCTTGTACTCAAATAATACACCGGGACCCCCATAAAATTAGCTAGACCTTAAACTTGGATCGGGTACCCTCCACCTTTCAAAGCAGGGTACGAAAGTGCCCTAGCCTCACTGTCACCGAATATCCTAGTTGAGAAATAGGTGTGGCAGCCAAGTTCAAGTTCAACGGTCCCATCAAAAGGCCAGGACTGCTGACGTGCAATGATTAATCATTGCTGTACATATCGCGTTGTACCAATATGACATTGGCTACTGGTGGGAGACGTGTGATCATAGGACGAGGAGACCCTTTGGGAAGATTGGTCGAACATCATTTTGAAAGGCAAACGCCCAAGGATACCATGGGTTACATGCAAACCAAGAAAGAGACCGGTATAAGTCCAACCTGCAGGCTGCAGCCTCTTCGTCCCGTCTGTAAACACCACTTGAACCAATCGTCCTTTCCCAACAATGCGACTCGATGTGAAGCACGAAGAAGTGCACTTGTTGCCTGTTGCCTGTTGGAGCATATCTCACGTCAGCCAATGGTATCTTGCCACGGTTAAAACTTATTGTTAGCTCAAGGGCACCATCCATCATCCTCACTTCTGTGAAGCGTTTCAGACTACCCGTTCGGTCGCGAACTGCCTCCTGAGAATAAATGGGCCGTCATTCTTCTATTTTCGGAATCGATTCGAGACCTGACGGGTATATAGCTTGAAAGAGATGTGCACTTGGTCCAGGTCTCGGCTGAGCGTCTTTTCCGCCGCACAATCCAAATCTGTACCTCTCACACAAGCACAGCCTGTCGTATCATTTGATCTGCTAAACCCACTTCCTTCACTCCAGAAGAAGAGAAACGATGTCTTCAGGTCGACGAGCATCCTTTGTTAAAACGACACAGGCGTACCGCCACGTCGACGCAGCGGTTCGAAAGCTCTCCGATTCAGATCACCTGCGACCCGGCATCCACTTCATCTTGCTCGAATTCCTGGCGCCCTACTCCTTCCGTAATGCCTGGGGCACTGACGTCACCGAGGTTATTTACCGGCTGAGCACCATCCCGGCTGGATTCAGACACGTACGGATGCTGATCGTCAAGGTCGTCAAGCGCCTCAAAGAAGACGGGGGAGGCCTTGACCTCTCCGGTCGAGCTTACGATTTTGACGATGGCTCATCAGAGCGCCAGTCTCCCCTCGATCCGTTTATTGTCCAGGAACACTGGGCGCAGACAGGCCGAGTCGTAACACAACGGGACGATGCCCTGGGCCCGTCTTCATCCTCCGCCTTGAAGAAGACGGCTGACTGGCGACAAAGCGTTTGGGGTTATGACCCTGACTCTGGGTTGCTCGCGATGGGCACAACCACGGACGAGGCAAGCGCGGTGGAAATATACGGTTAGTTGCCACAGGAGAAAGGTCAACGTCTTATTGACACTCCGCTAATCAAAGTCCCATCTCGTGCCGCAGGAAGGGGGATGAAGGAATATACGCTCCACAACAACAACTGCGCCAAGTATGCCTATCAGATAGCGAAGGGGGCAATTTCCCAGAGTTCAAGCCCCAGTCTAGTGTCAGGCCCGCATTGGGGTTCTCAGTGGGCAGTCCTGCTAAGGAGGAACCCGGCTGTCGTATTTTGGTCCCAGATTGCCGCTGCAGACTCTCAATCATCCCAAGGAATAGACGACTCACAACTGGTCGCCGACCGCGAAAGTATGGACAGGGGCTTCGGGGTACCGTCCTAGAAGGGGCGGCTGCGGCAACAGTTAAACAGTGGTCCCTATCCACGCACTTCTTGGGGCCACGGGATCGAGAATTGGTCAATAACGGCCGTCCCACACGCTTGGGTCGTTTTGTCTTTCGGTCCCTCCACTGCAAGGACTGAAGCCCAAGTTATTCACATGATCAAAAGAACCCGACAGGAAATTCCAACCTCCCAGGCAGACAGCAAGGGAGTAGGGAACAAGGTACCCTGCCTTGGAGGTGAGTCCTTGGGACATTATTTTAATGTTCAACTAAGAGCGCTCTTGATTAATACAAAGCTCTCTGGATGTCTCCCTTGGACACTGTGATTTTCCTTCAGTTCCATGTCCTGGTCGTGAGGTCGAATGAGTGAAAAAGTGCCCGAGGCATCAGCATACATATATGGTATGAAGACTGTGTCCCAAGTCCAGGTGCTTCCTATAACACGACTAGATACCGCAGGGTGTAGGCACATATAAAATCGACAGAATGTTTACATATCATGGCGACTCAAAACCCGACTCTGTCCTGACTTGGAAGTGGCAGGTATCAATACAGTCAGTTATGTCGAAGCTGAAACAAAATCCACATGCTGGTCAAGATCTTCATATCGGCCGGCACCGACTCGGACAGGAACAAGGGCAGGATACTCGGGCAAATCATCAACGGGGTTCTCCGGGGCGTTCATGTTGAGGGATTTTTGTTTCTCAAATATGTCCGTCCCCTGAATCCCTTCCCAGAAAAAGAAACCCCTGAATCGGCTCATCTCCGGTCTTTTTTATCAAGATGTCAAGAAGGACGTGTCAAAGTCCGCTAGTCAAGTTGTGACAGATGGACACTGTGATGGATGGCCTCGCAGGAAATATTCACCTTGTCTGGTGCTTGCTTTGCACATTCGTTGGCAATGTCCTGCCTACACTTGTAGGGACTTACTTACCCTTCATCCACACCATCTACATGTAGTCTACATGTACAATCTGCAACAACTTAATAGTGGACTTGGGTTTGGAGCATTTTCCCGTTGTACTCTATAATGTTGTCAGTGACTCCGTCTGTTTGGCACTGTGATACACCGAGATCAAGATAAAGTTTAGCTTTCCACTACATATGCAAGTACGATTAAGCTATGTGTACTATTCAACCCAGGCTCGCCTCATAAGTGTACAAAGTCGTCACACGTGCGTAGTGATTCCATGTGGCTACCGCTGCGTCTTTTAGGATCCTGTATGGTTCATCTTAGTACACGACTGTGGTACACCGAGGTCAAGTTATAGTATAGCTAGCCTATGCCGATTGCCGAAGGAAGCATATCCTTACTTCTTGGGTCTGTCTCATGAACAACCGTAGAGGCAGTTTGAGAGCCGGCGGTAGTCATATAGACACGAAGATCACCTGACTTTACCTTGGTACATGATAATTACCCGTGTTTCTGTGCTCTCAATGTCTATTCAGCATACTGAGTTGAGCATCGTGATTAAGGGACTCCTTCATCCTGTAGTGATATGAGGAAACCGGTATGAGTATGAGGATGTGTAGGTTGATGAACCGATATACATTGACGAAAGCGCCCTCCCATTTATCCAGACCTCATTTCCATGTGACAGGACGGAGCAACAGGCTTCCATAGCAACGAGAGTGTCAGTGTCAAATGTGAAGACGTCAAATATAAACCTGCAGAAGCGAGGGATTTAAATGCAATTCGGCACGGACACCTGCAGTGCAGTTCCTCTGCCGAATCTGCCCTGTTTCGTCAGCATCATGTTTCGAACCCCTGAGCGGGAGCGGGAGCAGCTATACCTACTCCAGCGAGTTGCTTCAAGGAAAGAATACGCTATACCCTTAAAAGCATAGCGCCATCTGCACGTCAGTTGTGTCGTCAGAGTCGGCGCGAGATTTTCGTTCTTTTTTTTCTTCGACACTCTCTCTTGTTTTCGCCCCTTTAGGAAAGGATGTGTCTGTGTTGGAAGAAAAACCGCTTGATCCGCGGCCATGGCATGCAGGTAATTTCACGCGAGGAGAAGCGAAAAGTGCTTAGATTCGTTAGTGCAAGTCTTGTCCTTCTCTCGGGTGGCTCGTCTCGGATGATTCTTGATCGGTTTGGTGGCTATCCGTACGGTAAGTGCACGGCACAGTGGGCGTGGGATGTTGATTGCGATTATTGACGACCGACTGAATCTATAACTTGGTAACACCATCTCTTGTACTTGGTGGTGTGAGACTTGAGTAGTCTTTTCGTTTGACCGGTCGAATTGCTAGAAAAGTTGGCAACCCGGTAGATAATACGGAGTAGTGTGTGGTGTCGGTCCGTTTTGTGTGACTAGAGGCTCAAGTTTGAGTATTGGGATTGGATAGGGCGGGAATAAGAAAAGGAGGCGAAAAAATGTTTCGTGCCTCCTTCTCTTTCTTCACCGACTCAGTGAGCATTGTGAGACATGAGAGGCGCTGTGGCGCACCGGCGATTATTCAGAAGAGGAGGTCGTAGTAAGGTACTTACTTACGGATATTCGGGTTTTACCCACCGACCGGCGCAGGATAAGGAGGCCATTCAGGTGAAAGTATTGAGGCTCGATCCGGACTGGAGTATGCAACCCCTAGAGGGTGGGTGAGGCATGGAAAGAAAATATCCTATCACCAAAGTCCCAATATCAGGCGCTGGGGGCTAAAACCGAGATCTCGTGAGCGACTGATGAATGATGAGAAGGCGGAAGAGAGACCAAGACTCAAGTTCCCGCAGATCTGGATGATATCCACCTTGGAGCAAGTGCTAACGGTTGTAGTCGGAAGCCAGAAGCTTTTTATATGGACACCAGAACTGCCGGGGTCTTGGGCACATGAAGTTCGTGATTATCGTCTTGTTGGCGATGAACCGTCATCTCGGCATCCTTCTTACTCGTGACAATTTAGCCGCTTCCCAACCACCAAGCCGGGATGACGAAGCTGGAGTTTTTATTCCAAGAATTTTGCTGATGCATCAGAGGATCAGAGGATTCCGAGTGCAAGACCGTGCGCTGTGACCTTGATGATGTGCTCCGTTCTGAACCCTGACCGCTGGGGCTCATGGTGCAGGGGTTGAGGGTTCACAAGGAAGTGGTGCACTGAGCAGCCGGCGGCTTGCTCCTTGGAGAATCGAGGGTAAGGAGAGAGAGAACGCCCCGCCTACCGAACTCGTACCGCGGGGGAAAGAGATTTGGAGAAATGGAGTCACAGTTTCTGTGGAGTTGACTGCGGAGGAAATGACCTCTGTTGAAAGCGGCTCCATCTTCAATCTCTCGAGTCCCCAGTTTCATTATGACGCTACCGCTCGACAACCTTGACAGCTGCAAGTCTAAGACCTCATTCGGCAAGGTTGGACGGGAAGGCGTCACTTTGGGTGACCTCGCAGGCCTGGCAGGCAGCTGGGTGATACTCTCGATGGCATAACTTTGGCAGTTTGGGACTCGCTGGGTGTTCCTGTCTTCGGGCCTTTTGGGTCACATCAGCCTTTTTACGGCAAGATGTGTTTGGGAATAGCCTACCATCGACGACCGTTAGGCCGAGTTTCTCATGTCCAACTTTTCGTTTGTTTTTGCTCATCGTGTGATGATTCTTTCTTCTGCAATCAGGAGACAAGACTTGATGTGTGCATGGGTCGCAGACTGGGCCTCAATAAATCGAGAGCTTTGGCCTCTTCTCTGCCCTGTAAATTCATTATTCCAAGCACGATATAGGGGATACCTCACCGCACTCGTGCTTTTTCGCCACGCCTCGTCCAGTGCTGGCTCTGTCTGTTATTGGTCACGATAGCTGTACGTCAGCCCAAAGCAGACCTCCGACCCCTGGAAGGCAGTGATAAGGCGGCCTGGGCTCAACAATCCGAGCTGCGAACGCAGGAAAACAGGAAGCGGCACGGGCAAAAGACAAGATCTTTGATCCTCGGGAGCCAGGGGTCACAGCACGTGGAAGACTGGTTCACCCCACGACGCTAGCCCCTAGGAACAAAAGGCCTAAATCAAGTTGGCCAAGACCGCTGCTGATTGGACAATGTCTCTCCATCCGCCAGTTACCAACACGGTATACCGGGCGCAGTCCAAGCTTCGGGTTGGGTTTCTCGCCTTTGCTGAGAGTCGATTCGCTGTGATTGTTGCGCAATTGCGCGGGTCTGATGTCTTGTGGAGGAAAGGTGGGTTTTTCGTGGAGGAAGTCCCCATCTGATGGCATCTCGACAGGGGAGCTCCATCCCTGAACGGGGAGAAAGTGGGTTCGGTCTGGAGTCGATTATCTGGGGCAAGATCAGCTCGCCAACCCACTCAAGCCCACTATTGGATCCTAGTTGACTCTAGCCTGAAGTGCGCAGATGAGGGGGGCCCTGAAGAGCTCCTTGGTGCAGTGCAGTACCGTAGCCGTAGCCGTTGTGTGCGGAATCCTTCCTCGTGCCGTAGGGTATAAGCTTGACAGCTTCCCCGAACCCCGTGGTTGGGAAAGGAGGTGCTGCTGACCTCAGACCAACCGTACCATAAACTGGACCAGCCAACCTGACCTTTCTTTCGATCCTTTTCCCCAACTGTTCGTCTCTTGACTCGCTTATTTTTGAGGTCCTCTTATTTTTTCGTGTCCTCCTTTGCGTGGAAACCTCAGTTTGTGAACAGGTCCACTGTTGATCTTGCACTTGGCGGTACATTTCATCTCGAGTATTGTAACAACAGCAACAATATCAACACCAACTTCAGCGCTTCAATCTCTACCACCAGACGAAAATATCCCATCATCTGTTCGACCAAACCGATTTGTCACTGAGATCACACATTCTGGCTGGTTCGGATAAAACTTGGCTCGCGTGATACTGGGGTGGCGACCCTTACTCGGACCCCGACGAGTTCTCGACGACCTGGTCAACTCTGCTTCTCTCCTCGACGAAACCTTCATTCACTGCTTGTACGAGCTCCGTCGACGGCAACAATTAACCTTGTTTTTAAACACACTGCAAATAAGCAAGCCTCCCGTCTTGGTGAACGCCTCTCCCGCCACCGATACGCTATAATCTGATGGACCGTTTGGTCGGACGAAGTGCGGCTGAAATGGACGACATGGTGTAAGAATGGACTTGTTGAGCAATTGTTTGCTATAGGCGGATCGGAGGCTAACAAAGACCCCTTTTTGATGTGAATAGGAGCACATTGCGACGCCTCGACGTCAACGTTCCCCGGGCCGAATCCAAGAAATCGGCCAATGGTTACCTCTCGGCCCACCACGGCAGCGGCATGGTGCCGTCGTCAACGCAACCACTGGATAGGCGACAGATGGTACCCGGTTCCCAACGCAGAGTCGCATCCCACAGCAACCTCCCGCAGTCACCCACATCGCCCAACGGTCACGACACCTGGGGCAGCCGACGAGACCGCCAGGACCGCCAGGACCAGCTCGACGACGAATATGACGAGCAGCTATTGGCATACCCCGGAACCCCATCGGCACAGTCCTTCAAGACGGTACGTCCATCCTCAGGCAAATCACGATACGACGCAAACACCGCCGTCGAGAGACGCCCTTCCAATGCAACCTCGGTGTACAGCTTGTACCCTCCAGCCGGCGCACCGCCGACCAAGGGTCTGCCGCCGGTCCCGAACATGCCTGGCTCCAAGGCATCCCGGCGACTCTCCTCCCATCGTGGATCCATCGACGCCCAATCCGAGGCAAACTCTTCCACTGACGCATCGCGTTACTCCCAGTCCTCCTCCCACGGAAACTCCAGTCTGGACCAGTTCTCCAATACCACCTCGCCCCATACCAATTCGTACCCCTTCCAGTCGCCACCGCCCATCTCTGAGCTCGATCAGCCAGCTGGGCTCCCCATCGCCCATGGCTCCACAGCACTAGACATCGCCGCCTGGAAACAACTCACCGCCGAGGACAAGTACTCCAAGGCAGCCAAAGACAAGAACGTCTACTTCTTCGACGTAACCGGCGCGTCGACCACGCTAGCCAGCAAGCACGGCAACAACGTCATCCGCGTCTGGTCCGTCGGCAGCGGGACGCTGCAAAGCGTAATCAAGTTCAAATCCCTGACCACAGCTCAAGTCCGCGGGCGCAACTACTTTGTCCGCAGCCACGCGATCCTCTCGGAACCGTCTTGCCTGATCGGCATTGCCTCCGGCTTCGGTGACTCGCTCGAGCTCTGGGACTGGGCCAAGAACAAGAAACTGCAGACCATCGACAAGGCCGAGCGCTGGGCGGCGGTGCGCTCCAACGTGTACGAGTCTGCTTTCCCGGCGCTGGTAACCTACCGCGGCGACAGGGACACGCTCGAATTGTGGTCCACCACGCCGCACTCCAAGAAGCCCTTCAAGCTTTCTCGGACTATCAACCTCCTCGCTGCTGGTCTGCCAGTCCTGCCAAAATACCCCGAGCTGGCATTTTCCTCGACTGGCCCCATCTTGGTAGCAGCTTCCGGTCCTCGTCCTCCACGACCAGGCCACCCGCCTAGCGAGAACGAGACTTTGCTGGTAGCATGGAATGTCGCCGACCAAGACGATCCGAATACCCCCCCCGATGCGCCCTATCAAGTAGTAGCACCCTGGCAACATCCCGAACTCGATTCCGCGCTTCCATCTTCGCTCGCAACCTACGGCTCGGTGGCAGTCTCGATCTGGATTCCAGCAGGATACCGCGCCGTGCCTGTCCCTGCCTCGCGCGGCGGTCAGGGGTACAACCTCACACCGGTAGACGTGCGCTTTCGGTACGTATTAGTCTGGGACTTTGGCGGCTCCGGAATCTCCCAGACGCGAACGTTTCGCATTCCAAATGCCATCTCGTGTGTCTCGCCGGATTGCAGATTCATTGCGTATTGCGACCAAGCAGGTACCGGCCTGGGGGCGAGAGGAAATCTGGTTATTCTCGATGCCATGAGTGGAAAGAGATTATGGTGCTGGCCAGACCCGGAGGCATCTGATTGCGGGCCGAAACCTGGGTTCCAGATGTTGGATAGTCTGCAAAAGGTTACCGAGATGAGTTTCTCTGCTGATGGCGGGTTTTTGTTTATTGGGAATAGTGAAGGTGAGGTTGGCGTCTGGGAGGTTAGGGAGGTCGCCGCCACGCAGAATGTGCAAGTAGTGCCACAGAGCCAAGAGATGAGGCCGGGGACGGGAAGGAGTCATGCCAGTGCTGGGAGCGCAAAGAGCAGTATAAGGCGGCATCCGAGCCAGACGAGCTATAACAGCAATGGCAAAGGGCATGGGTTCGATGTCGGGCCGATTGATTTGTCGAGGGCGAGGTCGAGGCAGCATTATCCGACTCATCAACAGATGCTTATGCAGCAGCAGGAAGAGTAGGAGTCTTCTTTGTTGGTGTTGAAGGATTTGTTGCAGTCGCTTGATGAGGAGCCTGAGGATGAGGAGGATGTTGGCCAGGACAGCGGGATCGACCTGAAGGAAGTCGAGATTGTTGCTTGGGAGGGGGAAGAGGAGGAGAGGAGGAAGCGCAAGAGGGACAGTATGATATGTGTCCTTATGTGAAAATTTTGGAAAGGAGAAAACTCAGTCAAAGCCTTGGTTACTCACCTCGGGTTGGATCGACGAGGTTGACTGCGACTCAAGGACGTTGGATAGTTGCCAGGATTCTCTTCTTTTGGGTCACCAGAGTCGACCAGAGTGGTTGCGTGTGCGGGGCTTATCGACGCAATCTACCGACGTTATCGATACCCCGGTTTTGGGATACAGCGGGTGAGACAGGATGAGCAGATGACGGATGAGACGGATGATGATGGCGACGGTGATGATTCAACGAAAGGCGGTTGTACTTTGTGAGCGAGGAGTCGTGTTAAATACCCTGACAATATCATCAGGGACAAGACCGGGACAATGATATGGGAGACGAAGAAAATATGCGTGGAGATATCGAGGATGTAAAAGAAGGACCCTAAAAGAAAGAAGAGGCACATCTGAAGGATCTCATCTCATCATCACCATCGACTTGAGGGGGAAAATCACCTGGGACCACAGTAGAAAGAAGGTCTAGTCGTTGAAGTTGGACAAGTCACATCTAACCGGTCATTTAGTAGCTTTCTTTTCTTTTCGTTTTTTTGATGCTTCCTTTCGACCCTGGATATCCCATTACCTTTGTTTTCATAGTCTTTTATCAAAATAGCTTCGTTATAATACCACTCTCTTTATATTTGTCAATGGATTATTCATTGTCTTGGAATGCGCTGTTCATATGGTATGCGTTGTCCTCACGACATGGTGCGCAATATAAATCCAAGAAGCATTTTGCACCAACCCAAGATACAAAGACGATCCGTCGCTGAGCATGCATATCTCCGGCCAAAGATGTCTCGGCTTACTGTCGAGATTATACCAAGTACCACCGTTCATTCCGCCTCATCCAAGGCATCCCTGGTACATCGACCCGGACGAGTCGACGTCATGAGAGCCAGTCATGGGACAAGCACTGGGAGCCTCCTGTTCATATGGTGTTATCTCAACAGCCCCATCAGTATAAGCACTGGGTATTATCCTCCTTATACACGACAAATGTACCCAACACCTATCTGACAATCCAAGTCGCGAACGAGTACCTTCCTCGGCAGCCATCTCCCTACGGTGGAACTGTCTGTCTACAAGAGTGTCGAGTATGACACACCGGACACGGCGCAAATTTGGAGGAAGGAGTACGGCTGGCCATTCATGACAGGCAGATGACAAATACTTCCTAATATCTGCAACTGCATGATAGGATACTCAAGCTGCGTAGTCAACATACTGGTGCGATTCTAATCACTCATGACGGTCAGAGAGCGTCAAAGCTTATGGAATGTCTTGGGCCGCTTTTGAGCTGTGTAATATGATTGGTCAGCTTCGTGTCAATGACACCCTGTAGCCTTATTCAGCCACCACCATCACCAACATGAACCTCATCAATCTCAAGCGCGACTTCAAACAGAATTCGTCACTCAGACAATGCGTTGATGTGTGGGTATCTTGTAGCTAATTCGACCAAGCCCTCAATCACCGAAGTGCATCAATGAATGGCAACGCTATCACTTGAATCCAACCAAGGGCCATCATGTCTGAGCGACAGTGATTTCCTCGCGGGGGATGTGTAAGCTGTATCCACATGCTTGCCTTTGTCCTCTCTGCTCTTGAACTTGAAGTACCATGATAAAGCAAGCTCCATTCGCAAACTGTTCCAAGACCCACGCCTTCCACCATGTGATTGAAGATCATCGCCAGACCGGTCGCCTCCTTGTATTGATTTGCGTCTTGTTCATCACGTATATCCACCGCAATTGAGACGCAGTCCCGGGAAACACATTGGGGTTCGCGAGAACAAGCATTAAAAGTCCTAGAGAAAAATCTATCGACCCGTTAGCCACACGACACCAGGTATTGGAGTGAAGAGCAGAGGGGAAGATGTTGAACACGGTCAGATTTGGCTTGTTTTCCTCATTGACAACCATCTACAATGTGGGCTGCCTGCAAACTGAAAATAGTTGCTCCTTTGCCTTGCTTGTTTTGCATCATGTGTCGCGTGTGTGAAAGGAAATGGAAGATACTTACACTGAAAGAGGATGACGACGGGAGCCCTAGAAACAAGTACGTCGAGCCGTTAGCCACATGATACCAGACCGGTCGGAGGAAGGACACAAGGGAAGAGTTTGAACACGGTCAGATTTGGCTTAGAAAATGTTCTCATTGACAACCATCAACAAATGTGGGCTGCCTGCGAAGCCTCTCTTCTTGTTCTGCATCATGTGTTTGATGGGTTGGAACCAATCCGTGCATGAAAATGCAAGGTACTTACACTCAAAGAAGCGTGAGATTGCCGTGCAAATACCTTGAGAGCCGTCAGTCATATGGTGTCAAAGTGTTTGAGGAAGTGTGGGGGGAAAGAGAGTCAACACGGTCAGATCTTGCCGATTGTTTCTTCTCATTGACAGCCATCAACAACTAGTACGCTGCCTGACAAACGATATGACTTTTCATCATGTGTTGTTGGTGATTGGTATAAAACATGAAAAGATACTTATATTCAGAGGCGTGTGGGAGTATTCCGTTGTGAGTTCTGACAGTACCGAAGCCGTTAGTACAGACACTCGAGTTTCGAAAGGAGAGTGAGAGGAAAGAGCATCAACAGAGTCAGATCTTGCCAATTGTTTCTTCTCATTGACAACCATCAACAAATTGTAGGCTGCCTGACAAAAAATATCGCTTGTTTTCATCATGTGTTGCTGGTGATTGATGTGAAAAATGGAAAGATACTTACACATAAATAGACGACTCCTCGCATAAGGCGTTGTGTGGGGAGACAACGACCGCCTCCGGAGCTGGTCTCGTTTCTGTCGGGAATTGAAGAAGGGAAAAGAGCGCTAACTCCCAGTTCACGGGTCGCCTTGAAGGTGCGGGCCCCCATGCCCTGAGGCGAGGCAGAGAACGACTGACGAGGGAAATCCGGAACTTGAGAACGACGTGAAATTGTCGTAGTGAAAGTGTTGTGAATTCATGTCTCGATGGTGAAAGAGGAGAGGACGGAGGATAGAGGTAGAAAGAGAAGTGGATGGAGGATAGAGGATAGAAAGAGAAGAGAGGACGGAGGATAAAGAGAAAAAGGATTTGAATTTTCAGTAGCGGGAAAGAATTTGTAGGCTTGAATGGAAGAGGGTGGAGAAAACTGTGGCCGGTGCGTGGTTGCCTTGAGCCAGTTAGGGCATGGAAGGCACGAGCGAGTTGTGGTGTCCCCCGCGCCTGCCGACTGCCATTATGTGGTCATGGTCTAGGTGAGGGGACCCACATGTGCGTTTGAATTGCTTACCACGAGATTTCGACTAGGTAATAAACGACGAGGCAATAACATGGGGTCATGTGTTCCCTCGCAACCGTGATTGTGAACCCTGCTGCCGACACGATCGTCCAGGAACATTCTGTCAATTATTGATATGTATCGCCTCATCAGTTTGATTTCCGGTACGGTGCCCGAATGGAAGCAGTCACAGGGACGCGCAGCCTACCCGAGTTGGAGGTTCCAATAGGAAGATGTACGGAAATTCGTGATGCTGAACCAAAAACAGGACCGCCAGGCCGAAGGACCAGAGCAGCTCCAGAATCCCAGGCGCCTCATCATATTGCCACAGCAACTTAATGACACAATCAATTACTGGCAGTATCTGTATACATGTCCACCGCCAAACATAACCATTTGTCACTTTCGCTTGAGACGGCGGCCAAAGACCGTCACGAGCTTTCACAGACCATGACCAGACCCAGTAGTTATTTCGTTCCCACTACAGTTATCACAAACAGCAACGATCGCGGTCCAAACCACAACGGAGTGCCAGGTGGAGGCTTCTGCAAGCCAGATAAAGGCGCGGACGAATGGGTTGGACGAGACTGGTCTACCCACATACATGAAATGTCAACATATCTAATAGCGACTGACACATTCATAGTACGAGGCAACAGTAATGATATGCCAATAACAAAGAAAATCACTTCTCGGAGTAGGGGAGGACTGCAGTGGAGAAGGCTGAATAGCCTGATTCTCACCTTTGGTCCATTGGTTAATTGGGCACGTTCTCGACTACTTCGCCTGCTAAATACTTTGAATTACTTAGTGTGTAAAGATAAGAAAGCAACTTTCCTGCAAAGGAACCTCGCATCGTAGCGTTTTGTGTGGAGACAAGGGAATATCGTACAAACTTTAGTAAAGAATGAGAAAGCGCAGTCCTATTTCCCTCAGTAAGCTGCAAAGTCGGCCGTGCTTTCTTTGAATTTCCCCCCTCACAATGACTTGCTGTAATGACAGGATTAAATTCCAACAAAGTGAGTCCAGGTCGCGTTGACAAATCGACGGGATCCACTTTGCGAACGCTGCTTGGTTGGTGTTTTTGCTTTGGGACCCAAACCATAGTTGCGCCCCTCCATACAGCTGCTCTGTTTCCCAAACCTTACGACAATTTCTTGAGCATAACCTATTCTTTCGGTTCTTAATTTTGTTTGATATTCATCAAATATTATATATTGAAACAATTCCTGGCGCTCAACATGGAAGATTCTACCCCAGCTGTCCCGGCTGCCCCAGCCCCTACCCAAGGCTCGACCGCGGCTTCAGAGGCGACGGAGACCAGGACCAGATTCGACACAGCTGTTGAATTCCTCCTGGAGACATTTCACAGCACCAAGACACTCTCGCGCGCCCGGAAGCCCAATGCGTATGCAGTTCCGCGCGTCGACCGGTTCGTGGCTGCCTCGTCCGCCGCCAGTTCGGCTGCCAGCCGCTCCGCCAACGCGCTGCCCAGCAAAAAGACACCGCAGGGGCAAAAACAGGTGTCTGCTTTAACACAAGCGTAGAAGTGGAGAACGACGAGGTAAATAAAGATCCAAAGATTGCACTTCAAATTCTATACCCAGCTGTATTCATACCAACTGGCTGGTCAGGAAATGGAGTTAAAGCCCGAGCAGACCAACCCTGCTTCGATCTCCGACCGCCTCAGCAGCAGCGGCACCAGCACAGCCCTCCCGCCATCAGCGCGGGCCTGGCAGCTCACTCTGCTCAATCTCCAGCGGGCAACCATCGAGAACTGCTGGACCGGCGACTGGCACACGCCCTTGGGTCTGGAGCACCCTCCAACGCTCACCACATACCAGACGTATCTCGAACACCAAGAGATACTAGGCGCTCTCGGCCTAGCATACGTGTTTTTGCTCCTCCTCACCGTGGACAGATATGTCAGAGAGAAGGCCAAGTTCTTTGCCAAGAGCATGAGCGACCAAGACCAGTCCTTGTTGGATACCATCCGCGCAAGCCTCGAGGCGATAGAGGTAAAGCTGGAGGAAACCCTCAATGACGAGCTCGTGGACTTTACGCGCTCCACTGCAGAGATGATCCTCCGAAAAGTCTGGGCAAAGTCCTCCAAAGGCCGGGAGCTGAAGAAGCTTTTGAAGGAGCTCAGCGGGGATGTCAAAGGCTTGGAAACGCACACCAAGGAAGTTCTTTCGCGCTTGGCCGACGTCAAGCCCGTGCTGGTGTTTATTTGGGGGGTGAAGGCTATGAGGGAGGCTTTGCCGATTTGGTGGTCACTTACTCACGGGCAACAATCTGACGAGACCGAGACCGGTCGATGTCATGAGAGCCATGGGAATATTCCAGACTTGAGACGCGATCAGTATAGTCTGCCTTCTGAAGTGTTGACTGAGGTTTCGCAAGGGGTTATTTTGATCGAGGTGGCGTTAAAGCAGTTTGTCGTCACATGCGCGCAGCACAGGAAGATGCTTAAGGAGTTTAAGGAGGTGCATGTGCCTGAGGAGAGTGACGCTGCGACTGACGGATCGACATCAGACCTCCAGAGTGACGAGGAGCCCAGCGAGGAAGCAGGTGTCAGCCGAGAGTGCTGGAAATGGATGGAGAAGCGATGTGGCGAGGTCAGGGCACTCTGCGATGTTCTTGAGGGTTACCCCGAGGCTGTGAAGGATGCTTATCGAACCTTTGGGACGTTTAGAGAGGAGCAGATGTCGAGTGTGGCGGACTTTGATCAACTATTATCCTCTGACCATGGAGCTTAGGAGGCAGTGTTGTTGCCAGTGCGCAGAAGGGAGAAAGAGGAAGTGGTGGTATCCCCGATAGCAAGCTTGGAGGACAGGGATAACGAGAGCTTGCTGGTCAAACCGAAAAGTCGACAACGAAAAAAGAAGATGCAGACCAGATCGAGGTCAAGTTTGGTGTCGAAGACACGGGAATCGGCATAGAGGAGGACGTCAGCACGCGTCTCTTTGAGCCATTTAGCCAGGGCGACGCATCCACAGCCAGAAGAGTTGGGGGCACAGGCCTGGGTCTAACCATTTCCAAAAATCTGCTGGACGTCCGAGGCTCCGACAAGCTAATAAGAGATGACAAAATCGTCCACTTAAGCGGAAGAGAATGAAAGATGTGTTGGATGATTCTGATGTTTTGTTTAGGAACTTACCTAGGCTTATAATGTGATACCCTGTAGGATACTGCATTTGTAGAGCTCATACTTTGTATATAAGAAGAGAATAATAAATGAGATCTTCTCTTCTTTTAGCCATTTTAGAAGCACTATCTAAATACTATTGTTTAAACAAGAAGAAACCCGTACTCGCCAAGCCTCAAAACGGCTGCTGGCGTCCTTGTGGAGCAAGGACGCCAAGTTCGCTGATTCGATTATTGACGTTGATTCGATTATTCTTGAGTTGCCTACCTATAACCCTAACCCTGACCCAAAACCTTACTTGTACAGCTATAATCTCACTATAATACTATAAAATAACAGTCTGGTTTTTACATAGGGTAAGGATTATATGCGGCAAAAAAATAATCGAATCAGCAACTCAATATCGAATCAACGAACTTAGCCCCATCGCTAACGCAATGGGGCCAACGCCGTTTTGAGGCTTGGCTCGCGAGTACTTTAATATTTTACCTAAAGTCAGATAATTAAAGCAGTTTAAAGGACTTTTATAAAAAAAGAGAGAAAAAAGAGGATGCAAATCAGGCTAGTGCGGAAGGGAAAGAGGCGATAGAGAAGGGCTAGGGAAATAATAGAGTCTGAAGAAGAAGAAGAAGAGTGCAGATAATGTCGAGAAGGGAATGCACCACCGCCGATCAAGCGAGAAAGATTGCCACCGCCCGGAATCGAACCGAGGTCTCTGAGTATCTGTTGCACGAACTAAGAACTTAACACTCCAAGGGCGTTCAGAACACTCCAAGTGGGCGTTATTACACTCCTCCAAGTGGGCGTTAAGTCTCAGTATGGGCAGAGAGCCACCCCGTGACGACATCGGTTTCACATTGCTGCTGACGATGTTCGTTTGCTTCGCACTTTGCTCAGCTGGGGGGCACATTAAACAGAACTAGCGGTGCTACCAACTACACCACGGTCGACAATCTCTGCCTGATTTGCGGAATTGGGGTCACGAAAATTGGCTTATACACCATGCGGGGTCAGGGACTTCGGACGAGTTTGCTCTCTTGGATATCTATGTACTTGGTGCCGGTCGGTCTGGGCCTTAGGTGTCTGCTGCTATTCCCGAGCACCACTTGCTAGTAAGAGGCCTGAGAGACCGGAAATGGGGACGTTTTTGCTTGTCAGTCCCAAATCAGCCTCGTACTCCAGATCGTGGAACCCAGGGATGCATCTCTCAGAGTCTCGAACGTCATGCAGACCTTAGATCACTCACTTGTTGCGCCGCCGGTTGCAAGGCGGATCTCTCCCGAACGAGGCACTCGATACCAGGACAGACCACCGCCATTGGTCCCTGAATATCCTTTACTTGGCCTGTTCTCCAAGTGATATGCCCTTTCATTCCAAGAATCGTCGTCGCAAGGAAAAGTCCTGCCTGAGTATTTAGTTCTTGCATCAACCAGCGATTGTCTCTGGATATATTCCCTCGACCAGCCAAACCCAATACATGTCTGCCAAGGAAGTAGACGGACCAACAAAGTCCGTGTCCCAGTTGCGAAGAATTCTACCCCCGAAAGCCCGATCTTACGAAATACGAAGAACCGCATATCGACGACGACGATACCAATCTTCAGCACGAATCGGCCAGTTGTTGTAGTGGGTAACTCGGACATTTATGGTGGTCATAAAAGAAACAAAGGTCGTGTGGGGCCAGCACTAACAAGGCTGTCCTCGTTTACAGCCTTGGATCCGTGCTCTCTAGAAAAGTAAGTGGGTGTCAGTTAATGATCCTTTCCTGAAAAGAATCGAGCGAGACAAATAGAGATATCTACTTTCTCGACCTAGATTTCAGACGGGTCTAGAGTCCAGAGCGTCTGGCCTGCTGACCCTAATCGTGTTTTGATTGTCCACATACCGTTTCTCTCTCGCGCTCCGCGCTCCATTATGTTTCTCCTGCACCAATACCATGCATGGTCTCTAGTCTGTCTAGAACTTGAATTAAGCCGTGGACATTGGCAAACTTGGCAATGCCAAAGCCGCGAAGCTGTCAGGCACCTGTCCCCGAAATAACAATGAGTATATATGTTCGGTTGACCGTTGCTTGCAGCCGATCGGAATCGAGGTCCATCAATCAGGACCGTTGTAGACTAGAACGGCGCTCTTCAAATGTGGTCGCCATATCGCTCCACGTTTCCAGTCATGCTTCTCCGAATCTCGGCCACTCGGAAGGTTTGCGAGTTCGAGACTAAAGTCGGTGGCCGTTCTGCTCCTCGATGGCGGCTTGCCGGCGTTCGCAATGATATTGGCCGTTTTTCTGGATTCGAGATTCGTTCTATTCCTTTCTCCATCCTCGGCCTAAGACCGCAGACGCCCCGACGAGCTGGCTGAGTGGCTGATTCTGCTTGGAGAAGGATGTCGAATATGTTTTCGGGACTGGGAGTATCCGACTTCGAAATCAAAGGCCAATCGAGTCGAAAACGGGAGGCTTGAACTCATGAAGGATTTCGCTATGGGCCACCCGGTGGGCAGGTGCCAAGGCTTCTCGAATACTCGTGCGCAAGTTTTCGTTGCCTATATCAACAAAGACGGAAGGAGCGAGGGACGATGAAGGCGGTTGTTGCTCTAGGCTGAAGTTCGGCTCTTCTAACTTCTTCCTCAACAGAAACACCACCACCTTTCTTCCTCCAACCCAACCATCCAGTTCTCGTCATCTAGCATCGTCGCCATCAGCGTCGAGACCCAGGTTCGAGACAGGTTTCTACCCATCACCTATCTGTCAGCGAAGTCTCTATTCTTTACAGTAAATACATACTTTTTCAACGCGACACACCTTTGATTTTGTTCCGGGACGCCTCTTTTCGCCATTTTTCAAACATACCCACCATCCCTCGAACTCGATCACCATGACAAGACAACGCCTTTGCGAGAGCTGTGAAGGCATCCCACTGCCAGCTTTGGTGTCTTCGGCCGGTTACACTCATGCACCCCTGCAGCCGGAGACATGCGACATGTGCGATCTGCTCCTACACTCACTTGAAATCTGCCCATGCGACCTAGAATGGGAAAGCCCTGACCAAGAGGGGGTCGTCCACCGGGCTCCCTGGACCTTTCCAACAATGCCTCTCGGCCTCCGTCTGCCCAGCCTCGGCGTTATCCGTAAGCGCAAGGGCCTCTGCCTGGCAGAACGACGCAGGCTTTCCGAAGGAGTAGAGATCGCGGCTGATTTCCTCCCGGAGGGCATTCCGTTCCGAAGACCGGAAAGGATTCGGATGGAGACGAGTGGCGACTCGCCTCACACAATCAAACTATGGGCTCGACCGATCCAAAATGCCCGTGCCATCCTGGAGTCGTTCGAGGATGGGTCGTCTGTCGGAAACGGCGATGATCTCGATGGAATCACAGTCTGCTACGGGCACCACGATGTCATGGAGAAGCTGGAACAAAACAATGCCCTCGTGCAGACCGCCGAGGGGGGGCGCGAGCCTGTTCTGGCCCCGACACCGGCCTACCCAGCGTCGCGAGAGGACTATGTCGAGTGTGCTACCCAGTCACACAAGGTGCACGTCTGTGTAGGTGGCCTTGATTTCAAGCCACCACTTGGTAGGTTCCCGTTACGCCGTATCCTGTCCTAGTTTCCTTTGCTGACTGTTATACGTAACAACAGCTCGAGCTCCTAGCCCTCCCCCAAACGACTCTGGGATCGTTGCCGATATCGTGGTTCTCCCATTGCCGCGACCAGCCATCACTGCACCTATCGAGCCGGGTGTCGACGTTATCCTGGAAACAGGCTTGTCTGACATCGAAGCTATCATAATCCGGCTGGGGTTGCTGGGTCACCCACACGAAGAGGATGGATCAGTGTTTGTGCCCGGGTAGAGCCTGGGCCAATACAAACTTGCTCATCTATATCTGGCTTGATCTTTTTCCTTGCTCTGATGGCCTTTACCGGGTAGAATGTGGATTTGTTGAATGGTGAGGACCGTACGGTATCTGGAGTCTCGATTAGTATATTTGCGCACTGTGCCGAATGCGGCTGGGAGAATTTTATCACACAGGCAAGGGTTTGGACTTTGGGGGACATGTCATCACACTTAGGCACCTGACGCAAGGCGTTTTTCCAACCCAACTTTGGCACCTCATATCCCCAGCTAGGTGTTGAGGCATTTGGTTTTATCTTTTAAGCGATTGGAGGTCGAAGGGCGATAGGTAAAACTAGCAGGCCACAGGACGGCTCTCCAGGTCTGGTTTGAGGTCAATGGCTCTGATTGGTTGGATCGGTGTAGTTGGCGACAGGGGTTTTAGTGGGGAAAACCCCAAGCACCAACACAACTTTCCCAATTGGGTTCTGACGAGGAGGCGTACATGTACGATCATTCATGCGCATAGATCAATCACATATCTCTACCAGCAAGTTTCAAGGTGATTGAATTTGGTACTGCATCTAGCTCTCAGAAGAAAACTAGAATCAATTCGATCGAGTTGCACGTCTTCTCCAAGCTTTTTCCTCGCAGCGGTTCCAGCGAGGCTATGGCAGGTGCTTGGCAGCCCCCCTGGCCCTACATGTACCCGTGTCAAGTGTTTTGTGTTCACCACCCGGAGGCCTACAAGCATTTTCCAAAGTTTGCAATCAAAGATACGACCGAGACCCCAGTTTAACCCCACGGCCACTTTGCTTACATGTATCACCTGGACCATTCCCCGCAATCCTGGATCGATTTCTGCAACATTGCACAATGACTCGCGCTGTATGACTGTCAAGGGGCAGAACTGACGTTCAGTATTCCAAGTATCCAGAGCTGTTGTTGACCTCGTGGTAGATAAGGTATTTGGCTCCACCTCTCGTCAGCATCTGAGTTCTGACCCGCTCGACCCGCTCGACCCGTCAAAAACGCTAACTGAGTCTCTAACTCAGTCTCTAAAGTTACCACCTGCGATAATCTACTCCTGGAACCACCTCTAGTCACCGGTGGATTCCTCTACTGTCAAAATGGAGAACTGGGAGAACATACATCGGAGCCGCCAGCGGGCATTACAAGCTCAGATCCAGAAGCAAAAGGAGGATTACTGGCAGGACTCCATCAGAGGCGCGCAAGAGCACTTCAAGAGTCACATCACTCACCAGATCGAGCAGGGGCTGACAGAGTACTCCATTGCGCTGCGAAGGATTGCTGTCGACGTTAGGGAGGCCGGGGCTGAAGAGATCATGCCCGAGGAGACCGTCATGATATCCAGGCTCGTGAGAGGTCTGACGCGCCAGATCCGAGCAAAGTACTGTCACGATGGTCCAGAGGATTCGCAAGTACCTCCATTCGTTCCACCTCAAGATGCGCCGGTGATCACTGTCCCAGAGGACCCAGCCGACAGCGGGCCTCCAACGCCCGCGTCCCCCCCGTCCATCAGCCAATGGCCGTTTCCCTGGCGCACTAAAGATGTCAAAGAGGAGCCACAAACTCGAGAACAGCAGAATTCAGTGCCAGGGGAGACTGATGAAATTGATGGTGCCGTCTCAGAGAAGACAAACAGACCTCCCAGCCGAACAATAACACCGCAGAGACACATAGACGACTCCATAACTCGCAGAAAAGACAAGCGGCCTCTAGGGTCTACCGAAACAGACAAACTGAGCTTATCTGAGAAGAGAATTGAGAAGCGCCCTCGCCTAGACAACTCAAAGTGGTTGTCCGAGACAATAGATCAAGAGCCGGTAAGAAATCCTATATCACGTGCTGCAGTTGGTCCAGGTGCTCAAAGCTATATATTGCTACCATCCTCCATCGTCCTTACTCTGACATGTTCTTCTTTTCCGCAGACCGAGTTAGGATCTATCCACTGCCGCGAAGTCGAAGGTCAAGACTTTATCTTCTCCAACAAGGAATTTCCTGGCTTCTTCTTCGTCATTCGCTGTGACCGAGATAGCTCTCGCAGTGGCAATGGCATCATCCATCGATTTCAGAAGCATCCTTTGGAATACAGCAGGGCGTCAAACCATTTCAACAAGGAGAAGCCTAGGGAAAAGTGTCATGAAGAAGATGTAAAGGGTGACTACAATGACAAACAACTTATTGTCAAGTTTGGGTACCGAGGTACGAGTCCACCAGACTCACAGGGCTCTGCCCACGACAAAATCAACGCATGCGCTAACCATTTCACTGACAGTGTACGGCGATGATTTGACAGATGAAGACTGGGTGGCTCGAAGCAACGACAAGACCATGAATAGTGCGACCCCAGCGACACCGAGCCGCACCAGACTGCGACCCAAGCCGACTGGGAAAGGGAAAGGAAAGGCGCTGAGCAAGGCAGCTCAAAACAAGGCACATGCCCCTGGTAGTAGTTCACTTACAACCACTATCAGGACAACTCGGACAGCACCCGAACCACCCGAGATTGGTCCTGCAAGACGGTCAGCCTCAAGTTCGAATACTTTGTCGAGAAACGCCAACGTTGCGCCTGTTGCCGACATGGGAATTGCTGCTGGCCTCTCTCCTCCCACTGCAAGAAGGAAAAACCCTTCGCGACCGGCCAGCCGTACAAGTGGCCGCTTGGCCGGGGCAGAAGCAGAGGAAATGCCAGACGGCCTCCCCAGGGTTCACGATGGAGCGGCCGGAGAATGGGCTTCCGACTCTGCTGAGGTACTCCTTCCCTTGGTATCTCCCTTTCCAACCAACTGTAGTGCTTCAAGCTTGAGTACGCGCTGACATGATCTGAGGACAAATAGACCAACCAGATGGTCAGCGAGCTTTGGGGGTCGCTTAGTTAATCGGTTCTATTCATGGCTATCTAGGCTGGCTAGGTTGATACTATAGTAGTTCGGATCCGCGTTATGTTTGGATGACTCACTTTTGAATATTTGTTTTGATGGACGGTTTGCTTTTATTTGGATGTGCTTGGACACTTCTTGCTATGATGCCACTCAGGTATACTCCTGATACTGCTGCAACGAGAGCATTGACTAAAACACCTTCAGGGGTTTGCCTAATGGGCTGTTGTTTACTCGTACCACATCAAAGGAATTTATGGCTCTACGTCATGAAGCCCAGAATCATAACTTGTAAACAAACCTCGAGTGTGTAGGAGTATGTCTTGTGGGCCAGGGGATTTGTTTCTCAACTCCGGTAAGACGTACTCGAATATACTAAAGACCATGTCGCGCTAGCACCCGACCTTCGATCTCAACTCTTCAGGGAGGAAGAAGCTTATCCAGCTGTCGGGTCTGTGAGGAGGGGCAAAGATTTTCGGGATCTATATTTTGTGCGATTCAATTTCCTCTCCCTCGCTGATTGCACTCTTCTTGCTCCCGCGTCCTTCACACTTTACATAGCCAGAGTCACCATTCGACAAATTTCTTTTCGCCAACCTCAACCCTTTAATTCCTCAATCTTCTATAGATCTTTGATTAACTTCTAAGCCCATTTTTCTCCATCATCAGCAATGGCAAACAACGGCGATGACCAGCAGCAGGCAAGCCCTGTCCCGCGACTCCAAACCCCCATCTCCCTGCCCCCAACAATCGCCAACGACTTCGAGTTGAAGCAAGCTCAAGAGAGAGCGCTGGGGGAGTTTGTCGAGTCCCTGACAAACCACATCCACATGGAAGTGGCCCGGTTTTCGACTGATCTGGAGAATCTCTCGTCCTCGGCGGGCGCCAATTTCACCCTGGCAATGGCGAGAGAGGAGCTCTCCGACCACAAGGCCATCATCACTCGTGGTCTTCGGGACGTGGTCCAGCGAGTCAAGTACAACGTTGGAATCGTCGAGAACCTGGACCCTCAGCCAGTTCCACCCATGCCCGTGGCGGTTCGCCTGCCCCTGCCTCACACGCAGGGAGCCAATGTCGGCTATCCCCCGACACTTCCTCACCGACCTCTCGCTCCGGCTGCCCCAGGCGTCTACAACAATGCACCTCTGGCCGCCCCACCTCTGGCCCTTCCACAGCCTGCCCTTCCTCCTCCCTCGACTCACCTCTACAACGCTGCAGCATCATATGTAAATGCCCCTTACTCAACAACAAAACCTCCTCTTCACGACTGCTCAAAATCCATCTTCACTTTGTTGCACGCAAACTAACCACCTCGATCGATTCCAGGGAAACCGGCCCACCCAGCAAGCCGTGAGACAGCAATACGACCCCGACGACGCCCTGCCCAGCACAGAGGACGATACGCACTCCCATCTTTCTGAGCCCGTCGAGACACCCCTGGAGGGCCAAGCCCGCAGATACGCAATTAACTATCTGATCACCCAGACTCGCCAGGCAACCGAGCTGGCCAACCCGCCCGTGCACTGCTCCGAGGTCAAAGACAGGGAGCATATCTTCCGGTGCACCGCCATCACGGACGGGCACTTGGTTATTCGCTGCCCTGTGCCCGGTCAGGATGGCGTGTACCACGGCTTTGGCAATCACCCGCTCGAGTATAGCCGTGCCAAGATACATATGCGCGAGAATTACCCGTGTCATGAGGGGCGGGTGGGTAATTACTCGGATGAGGATTTGGTTCTTCAGTTTGGGCATCAGGGTATGTTTCAGCTTCATGATGTTGAGTTTTGCATGAGTTTTACTAATTAACGAATGTTGTGCGATTATAGTCATTGGGAATGAGCTTAACAAGGACTGGGTGATGGAGAGTAATGTCAAGGCGAGCGTGGCGGCGAGACGGCTTGTTTGGAGGCCCGTGACTGGTGGACCAGGCGGAGTAATATTTGAGTAGTAGGAAGAATCGTGGGCTGTTTATATTTTGTCTGGCTAGTAAAGGGACTTTATCATAGAGCTCTTAGATTACGACTAATGAAAATTGTTTGAGGGATAGTTGGACAAAATAATACTGTGTAAATTGTCTATTCTAATGGGCTCGGTACTTTTGATGCGGATATCTCATGGCCTAGGTGCAAATTGGGGTTAGGGTTCAATATGACGGATCGACTAGTTCAAGTAATCCAATCAGCCCAGCCGAGGTTAAGCGGTACGGCCCAGTTGTCTTGGACAGGATACAGCTCCTGCAGTGGGCACTCCTACAAATATTTTTACTGTATCCTGCAGTTGAGTAATCTGTTCCTCTGCTCTCATTGCTGTACAGTTATACGAGACGTGCAGCAAAGTTGTGGGTGCCGAGACACCTGAATGTTGCACTGCGCCCCACGGAACCTGGATTCCGGGAAGTCACTGCCCCAATGGGAGTCCTCACACTAGAACTAAGCATTCGTAGCCCAACCAGTCTTGCCAGCGATTATCAATCCAAAACCTCGTCTAGCTCCAGCGATGGCGTTTCGAACTCTTCGGTAACTGCTCTGCGGTTATTTGATTAAGCGGGTGACAGACCGTCTCTCCGATTTGCAGCCTTTTTATCTCCCTTGAGTCATGGATCCTGTCAGTCTTGCGGCCCTGGGGATGGCTGGGAACATTTTCCAGTTTGTCACCCTTGGCTGCAAGCTTGTCACCAAAGCGCGCAAGATACACAAAGATGGAGGCATTGAAGAGTACATCCACCTGCAGGTGGTCGTCGCAGATGTGGCCACATGCTCCGACAACTTACGAGCCGATCTAGTCTCCCAACAGCAAGCCCATGGCCCGTTGGCAGAGGACGACACCGCTCTGAAAGAGATATGTAGCGGATGCCTAGAGGTCGCCGAGGAGATACAAGCAGCGTTGAAACAGCTCAATCCAAATAGGACGTCGACAAAATGGAAGAGTATTCGACAGGCCCTGAAGAGCTTGTGGGGAAAGGAGCGCATGGCGGAGTTGAAGGACCGGCTGGAGATGTACAACTCATGGAAAGCCGCATCTTGATGTCACTGAGGTATGGAGCACATGGTTCTGGTCTCCGGATATGAACATGGGCCACGGCTGGAAGCTTACCAATTACAGGACACGAATTGATATCGCGTCGCTCTATCAAATCGAGCAATTCACGAATCTCACCGGCGGTGTGCAAGCAGCCGTCGATCGCATCAGGGAGCTTGAACTATGTCTCGCACAACAGTCACAAAGCATCGAGGACAGCGGTACGAATATTCTTTCGGCTATCACAAACTCGGCGTTGAGCAGTGGCGAAGATCACGAAAGGACGCGCAACACAGTGGTAGAAACGGCATCGACCCTTCAGGAGACCTCGGCAGTCAATTATCAAGAGACACTTCGGCAAGCCACCAGCCTCGGGTACAGGTCACCGGTGCGGTCAAGATAGCTTCTGACACCAATGAACGACAGCACGAGATTACCATGACCGAGATCGAGCTCATTCGCGCGGCGACAGAGCAACAGGTCAAAGAGCTCAGGGAGGAGATTCGGCAGCTGAAGCTCGAAATCGAGCGGAGCGTCCAGCAGATTGTTGCCTCGGTTGGCAAGGTCTCGGCTAGTGAGCAGCAGCGTCTCAAGGAGACGAGCAATGCAAAGTTCAACGTTTGGGTTGCCAAGGAGATCGTTTTGAAAAACCTCCTGGTATGCTACTATCCCCATAATCTTTCTTCTTGTGGGTTTCAGTCAGGCTAACGAGGGTGCACAGGAAATACTCAGGATATTCAAATCCCAGATCGGCGACGGGGTTGCTGCCTTTGAATCAGCTACGTGGAAGATGCAGCCGTACCCTACGATCAAGCCATTCCGCTCCACCACCGAAACCCAGCCTTGTCCGGATATCGAACCTGAAACCAAAATGCGATCGCCCGATATTGTCGGGCCGTTGTCCGAAGACCCAGACCGGGGAAGTAACATCGCCTATGCCGAGGCCTTGCAAATTATAAGGAGAAATTCTTGCGTCTTTGATTTGTATAAATTCAACCTGGAATCCGACCGGTTCTTTGACAATGTCTTTCGATGTTGTTCCCCCGGTTTCCGATATCAATGTGCCCAGATCCTTCTAAAGGCCGGGGCGAAGCCCACATACAAATCCCTCATAGAGGCTCTTCAATGTCGGGAGGGAGATGCCGTCTCTCTCCTTGGCGACTGTAACAACAGCGACATACCACACCACTGAGCCACAAACCCACAAAAGGGCACGATTCTAGAACGGAAGAATCCGCTCTAGGATTGGTATGTATAGTGTATGTAACAGCCGTAATAGTACGATCGTGACAGCGACGCTATTTTCACCTCACAAAAAGGGACGACGACGGAAAACCTCACAAGAAACTCTCACCACCTGGCCGGGGGACGAAAGTCCCAGTCAGACAGTGAACGCTTCAGTCAACTGCTCCGCTGCTGTGACAGCCACGAGCTGAGTGAGCTCGTCTATTTGCTGAACAAGTGCCCCGAACTGATAAATGAGCAAATAGAGGGTGCTCTGTCGCTCACTGTGGCGGCTCAGTCTGCTAACGCCGACGTCGTTGCCATTCTGAGTCTGTATGGGTCACCACTAGTTTGCACTGAAGATATCCACAAGTCACCTTTGTTGGTAGCGATAGATCGATTGAACCTCGAGATGGCGTGTACGATGATAGACTACCATTCCTCTCCGCTGGAGCCCGGTTGGGAGTGGCCCGCGTTGACCTCGCTTGCCGACAAGAATTTCAAAGCTCCTGCGCAAAGCATTGATTACATCATTGAACAGATTGGGATATTGCATGGTCTCCGCCTGGCTATTGAACACCGCCACGAGCGGCTTATACGCTTCATGCTGTGGCGGTTCAAGCTCAAGTCTCCGGATACGGGCTCGGCCGAGGTGTTGGAAATGGCAGTGCAGTCCGGTATCTGTCGCGAGTATGCGGAGCATGTCAAGGGTTACGTGGAGGAGAACACAGGTCTGGTTGAGGTAGCTGATTCTCCCGTACCTGTCTTCCGTACCTGCTCAAGGCGTCGGTCGGATGGGCAGATCGGCATGAGGGTCTTGAATTTAGCTCGGAGGTAGATCTTGCAGGATACCCCTTTGTCGGCGAGGCTGGTTTTTCGGGTCGGATACATGTATTCTCAAGTCTTTGTATGTAGAGAAATCACCGCGGACGATATACCACGGCAACTGAATAGAAGGGTGAACCACATCTCTATGATTAGCCTTGACATCACAAACTTGAAAAATACTGAGTTACTAAAGAGTAAGTACCGGAAACCTTGCCTATTACTACACTGCCACTGAAATTCGGGTTAAACTCTATTTTTAAAGGAACTTTCTCCCCCAGAGTGGTGCACTGCACTCAGCTGGCTTTAACGTTCTGGTTTTTGTCGCTTCAATTGCGCAGCCATAATGATCATCCTGCAAACTACACTGCCACTAGGTTTTTGAAACGGGGCCTCATGACTGCTTGTCAATAAAGGGGCCACATGTAACGAGAGAGTTATGGAGGTGTGTAATTTAGGAGCGCCTAGGACAGTAACTGAAAAGTAGGAAACAAGAAAAGAAGTGTGCCAGATAGTACACAATTGAGAGAAAGAGATAGAAGACGCCTCTAGACGTAGCAAAGAAAGGTAAACTACCTAGGTAGAAAGAGCGGTTATAATGAGTTTTGACCCAATTACTATAAGTATAGTAGTTGCCATAATCGGTACGAATTTAGAGAATAAGTATTTATATATTTAGGTATAGAATACGTAAGTAACTAGATAGAGTAAGTTCTAAGTCTTTAGAACCTAATATATCCTAGGGTGTTTTAGCGGGTATTACTATATAGCCCTAGGCCGGTCTTTAATAGGAATAATGATAAAATAACTAGTAATTAATTAAAAACTCTCCTTCTATAATATTCTTAATTTCCTAATATATAATAATCTAGCTATAGTCTTTCTCAAAACGTAGTATTTTAACTAAACAAGAGCGAGTTAACTTATTAGGTAGTAGAAGAGTCTTAGCTAGTAGTACCGGAAGATTGACAAGCCTTACTAGTTTCCTTAAGGGTATGGACTGCGTCGTAATTTCCGAATACGGAAGAAATATACAGATCGTTATTCTTTATGGGCATAGACAATCTTATTGGTAGGGCAAACATAGTCTTTACATTTCTAGAATACTGAGGATTACTCTGAGGATTACTCTGAGGATTAGTAAACTATAGTACTATATCTGACTGTGGAATTTTAATTGTAGATTGCCTCATGGGCTTGAAATATCATAAAACACACAAGATTCTCTTAATAATAATATTTCTAGAAGTAGCTGGAAAGACCAAATCTTGATCTTTGTCTATTTAACAAGGGAATATTCCTGATATCGGTTGGGCAGCACTTTAATCAGACAGGGGTCACCAGATCTACAGGTAGCGCCTCGAACTGTTCCTGTGATTCACGTGTAGATTCAACTTTCAGGAAGGGCTGCGATGAGGTTCAATGACTCGGTAACCACTTCCATCGTGACCCATGACGTTATATGAAGGTGACGGCAGAGGCCGAGGCACCTTCGGGGCAGGTTACGGGCCAGGGAAGCCTTCAATCTTGAGCGCTCCTGGCCAACCAGACAGGGGTCGATGGCTAGCCCCTCCTGTTCCGCCAGAATGGAGGGGCTAGCTCGTCGTCACCCGAGCTCCGGAAGGTACCAGACGGCACCGACTGACACACGGCACTCGGCCCGAGCTCGAGTTTTTTTTGCGGGGGGAGCGGGAGACCCCTGAACAGCTTTCTGTGATTTAAACCGAACTGCTTTCGAAATTTTCAAATTCTGTTCTTGCAACCTTCTTAGGTCACGGAATCAATCGTCCTGCTCACTCTTCTGCTTCTCCAAGCACGACCTCTCCCCTCCTTTGATTCAAGCCTTACCAAGCGCAACCACTCTCTCCCTCTCTCTCTTCTTCCTTCGACCCTCGCCAACCCCGTCGTTTTTTACCAGCACAATGTCTTCGAATGAGAGAAGAGTCACCCGCGGGTCGTCAAACGCCCAAAGAGCCCAAAGAGAAGCGGGCAATGGCTACGCCCAGCAAGCGGCACCAAATGGTAAGACACATTCCTTTTTTTCAGACTTCAGTTCAGCTTGGACTAACAATCATCAGCAAACGCACCTGGAGGGGCAGTCCAGCCTACCAATGCCTACCCCCAGCTAGCGGCACCAAATGGTACGATACAATTCTCTGTCTTTTCCAAACTACCCATCTATTTGGCTTGGACTAACAATCATTATCATACGGGCCTCAAGCGGCAGCTCAGCCTGCCAATGCCTACCTGCAGCAAGGGCAGCCAAATGGTAAGAAATATTTCCATTTCCAAACTCCCTACGTTTCAGCTTGGACTGACAATCATCAGCATATCAAGCTCCGGCAGCCCAGCCTGCCAATACCCGTTCGTTCGAGACCGCCGTCGACAGGCTCTTTGCAGACACGGCAGCCGAGATCGTGAGAGAGGTCCACAAGCTCTCGAATGACCTCAACCCAGGCTTGCCAGTTCGGCAAGACCTGATCTCTCGCGGTCTCCGGTCCCTCGTCCGGCACGTCGAGCAAGGCGGCGTCACCGCGACTCCCTCGCCCCGCCGTTCAGTACCGGCGGTCACTCCGCCCATCGCGGTATTCCGCCCGATGGAGTCGACCCCGCCTGGTGCTGAAAGACGGGGACCGGTGATGGATGCCCAGCTGATGCCGCCGCCACCACGACCAGCAACACCAGCAACAACAACACCAGCAGCACAGCCCGCTGCTCGTCGTCCTCCGCAGATCAGCGGATCTCAGCAGAGGATCTTGCCGTCGCGGTCTGGTGGTGGTCGGGCTCGCACTCCCGAAGCGTATTCCCCTTACGTAAGTGTCTTTAACTTCATCGTGCCCCTTTTACCTTGTCTTGATCAAGCTTCACACATCCCCCAAGATGACATGACCTCTCCTCACCCTACATCCATTTACTAATCATCACATCTCCAATAACAGAGGGCTGCTGTTCGGTACGATGCCGCCTTTGCCGCCTTTGCCGCCTTGGCTGCTCGCGCGGCCGAGGACACCGCTGCTGGCAACGCGGTCGCGGAGGCCGATGGCATGCTGGCGATGCAGCCGCAGATGACCCAGGCAGCGCCACCCCCGACTGCCGCGCCCCGGACCGATGCTGCTCTCGAGGACCGTCTCCCGGTGCATTTCGCGGAGGTCGAGAATCGGGAGTACATCGTCCGGTACCCCGAGAACAGCTGGCGGTGGTACGTGATTAGGTGCCCGGTGCCAGACGTCGACGGAAACCTGCACGGTTTCCAAGACCACCCGTTCCTGTCGCCCATGGTGGCAGGACACTTGGCGTCGAATCACCCCTGCCATCGGGGTAAGCAGGAGGTGACGGACGAGGAGGGCATTGTCCGTGGGTTTGGGTATTTGGGTATGTAACCTGCTTCGAACCTTGGGATTTGAACAAAGATTGGTCTTGCTAACTGAGAGTCACAAACAATAGTCATTGGGGCGGATGTGACGGTGGAGCGGGTGGAGCGGAGCAACCAGAACGCTGCCAGGACGAGGCCCTTGCCTTGGAAGGGTCCAGCCGACGCTTGAAGCTGTCTCGATCCCTGAGGGGCAAGGCTTCGTCTTGGTGGTGAACTCCTGCTCGCGGCTTGCCTGTCTCGGTCAGTCACTGGTATGAAGAAGGGTCTCTGCATAGTGGGGATAGTTATGACGTCGGGTGTAGGATGTGGTGGTTATATGTCACATCGTTGTGTACCAGTATATTTTTGGTGGTCGTGTTCATAGGAACGGACAGTAATGGAAGTTGAGTTTTTGGTATTCAATTGCAAAGATGGTCGTCCATATTATGTTGTTTGCATCCGTTTGTGCTTTGTTGTGAATTTCCCTGTAAAGACTGTGATCAATCATCTGGGTAAAATGGTGCGGCTGATTAAAATGATGGTTGACTTGAGCCCCACAACCTTTTTCGTTACTTGTATGTGGATCATTGGACTTGGAGCAAGCAATAAAGTGCAATGATATATCAAAACTCAAAAGAAACAGGACGGCTCTTCTTGTAGAAAGAAATCGAGCCCTGGAATAATATTTTATTAAAGTCGCACGTGAGGCTGAGGGAGACCTGAGAAGTTTGAATTTAGTTGGTTCAGCACACCTTAAAAAGTGGAATTATTCTTTTTGAATTTCGTCGATTCAAGACAACTCAATAGATGTAATTCAGCATACGGCTGTGCATATCTTTATATTTAGAATTAACTTTGGAGCCTGACGGTTTTGTTGCCGAGGGCAGCCTCACCGGCAAATATTATTTCTGTAGAGACGACACTGGAAGCTTGATGCTCGGCGATATATAAGCAGTCTTCAAGTTGTTCTCGCTGCCTGAAATGAAGGAGGGACTGACTATATGTAGCTAGAATTTAGACGCACAACAAACCTGGCTGACGGAAGCACTTCTAGGATGGCTTGTAGGCAAGGTAATTACATGTAGCAGTGTGCGGGAGCGAGCTCTCCAATATCTTTCCTGAAAGATTCAGTAGATTCTTTGGTGGATTTACCTTCAGGTATATAGTCAAGGTAGGTAGCTCCATTTAAACAGACCCTGTCTGCAATCAATATTTTTGGAGGCCGGCCTCCGTTTGCCGAATCGTCTACGGATCACGTCCCCCCCGTATTGTCCCTCCCCCGGTTCCTTACAATTTGTAGGAATTCGTTTTGGTCCGAGTCGTAGTCTCCAGGTCGTCTGATTGGTTGCCAGGTTGGCAGCATCACGTCATCTAATAGCTGGTTTGTCTGGTTCTGCCATGCTAGAGCTTGTTGGCGTCGCAGAGCTTGTTGCCGTTCGAGTTCTCCTATAGGCTCCTCATCATTCATCCCGTCCTCATCCTCGCCCTCATCGTCGTCAAACCCGTCATACTCGGTAAACCTGCTCGGCGCTGGCGGCATGTCGGCTTCATCATCCTTCCCGTCGATAAATTGCCTAAACACATCCTGCCTCATGTTGTGTCGCTGAGAAATAATCGACTCAAACGGCCCGTCCCGTCCAAGCAAGACGAACCACTTGCTCTTGAACCGCTGGCCGCATCGGTAGATCCTCCCGCGGGCCTGCTCCTCCTCCACCTCGCCCCACGGCAGTCGAAACAAGACGCCATATGCGCATTTGGAGATGAGGTCGAAGCCTGTGCCCAGGACGCCGCAGGTGCCCACCAGGACGGTGGGTAGTTTGGGGAGAGTGTAATCAGCGGAGCCTGTTACCTCGTCCGCAAACGGAATGTCGGGAAAGAGAGTCTCTTCCGAGTTGAAGAGAGAAGTGGCCACTGCGCCGTCCTTGGCCCACTCGGCTCGGCATTTGTCGGCATAGTTTCGTTTGAGGAAGGCGGTGATGATGGCTGCCTCGCCGGGGGCGGCGGTGAAGATGACGACGCGCTTCTTGAGCCTGGGCCTCCTAGGCGCGAGGTAGTTTCTCGAACTGTCCCTCCATGCCCTTCTGAGGATCTTCTTGAGCAGTTCAATTTTCCTGCTTTCTCGGCAGATGGTATTGATGTCGAGATTCCTGTCTTCGGTAAAGTAGTCTCCCAATGTATACTTCAAGGTTTTTTTGTTGGTCGTATTGCTTAGCTTCTCATTCATCTTGCTTAGATTGAGCCATTCTCGAGGGTCTTTGTGTTGGCCTGCGGGCAGGGAGAGAATGTTGGGAAACTGCGAGATCCATAGTGCCCGGTTGTAGGTAGGTTTTTCTTGGCACTTATTCAGACTCTCGAAAGCCGTGTCGGTCTCCATGTCGTCAGTGTCATCGGGGTCCAAGTCGTCATCTCCAGGTCTGTCGGCCGGTGGTTCATCGTCTCCCTCACTACTCGTAGCCGCTCCACTGCTTTGAGGTTCGGTTTGATGTTCAATGTCCTTCATGACAGCCTTGATGGCCTCCCCCCTGACACGAGCCTCTTCTCTTGCCGGATCATCAGGGAATTCCTTTGTATAGCCATCCTTGTCCTTATATGCCTGGATTTTTGCGTTCACCGCCCCGTTATACCATGACCTGGATCTCTTAACCATGTCCCAAAGCGCCTTCCCCACGTCGGTGTCCTTGTGATCCATTTTTGTCATATCAGACTTGCACGTCCACCGCTTCACGGCAATGGGTGGTTGAAAAGTCTCTTGCCATGGAATCTGCTGTTGACGGTGCGCCTCACCATGATGCTCTTCAATATCTTGTTCATCTCCCCGCAAGCACCATCAAAAGCTGCCCTTTGTGCTTCGGCTAGGTTGGCCAACCTCTGGAAATCCTTGTCGATGGTAGTGGCCTGGGTCTTATAAGATTTATATCGGTCCTTGTTCTTATCCAGGATGTATTCCATGACCTGGCTCAGGCTGTCGTCAACTTTCGTTATGATTGGGGTCGCGCTCATGGCGAGGAACTTGAACCTTTCCTCAGGCCTTCCAGGTTTGCAGTATTCGTGGTTCCACATTTTGAGAATATTGTGAATTACGGTAGTGGCCGATTTCACCGTGTGGAACTCGTCGTAGCAAACCAGCCGTGGCCGTACACACCACCACACGCCATGCACTTGGTCTCCAGTCGTGCTTTTGTGGAAGTTGTAATCGTGCTTGAATATTTTAGCGAGCTCTGTTTTATAGGATAGTGAGTTTCCGCTGTTGCTCAATATAACGAGAAAGTGTTCCTCTTTTAATTTTACTTCCTGCTGGTCACTGTATACTGGTCGCCATGTTGTTGGTCCCGGTGGTGGCCACAAATAGAATTTAGTAGTCCCTTTCTGGACGACCGTGACATTCCCTTTCTGGCTGGTCTGGCTGCCCTAGCTGCCCGCGCTTTTATTCGAGACAGCAGCCGCTGCAACTTGACCGGGTACAATCTTCTTGTTCCCAGTCCCGAGGTGGTGCCTTTTCATCTGTGCGTTGAGCGCCAACTGGGGGTATGATTTTGGTGTATTATCAGGATCGTCAGGGCCACCTTCAGTATCTAGCGCTTTTGTGACAACGATGTCTTTGTAGTTTTGAGGGCTGTATTTTGGGTCCTGATTCCTGACTTGACTTGTAAAGTACAAGGGTGTAACAAACTTGTGAGTTTTGTCCCCCAATCGGATTTCAGGCTGCAGGAAAGCTCTGGCTTCCTGCCAATACTGAATGACGACACCTGGAGGTGTAAAGATCATGGATGGGCCAGGTCTGATGTCGTTGGCGATCGCATGTGCTAGGGAGCCCTCAATGCAGCAGCACTGGATTTTGATCGCAGCTTGAGCGTGCTTGCACTTGCGTTTCCTATTCTCACTTTCATTTCCATCTATTACATACCTGTGTTAGCGTGTCATTGCCTTTATCTTTGTATTTGCTTTACTTACCCATTCCATGCTCGTACGTAGATCCTTCCGTCGTTATCTCGATGTTCCAAATTTCCATCAATCGTATGACGGCGACAATGGCGAGAGAGATTATCGTCTTCCCCAGCCCAGTCCCCATGGCGTTAAGTCCACCAAAGTGCTGTTCAGATGGTCCGTTTTCCTCCAATTGCGTCTCCGTGTATGATCGCAGCAGAAACAAATATACGGCTTCCATCTGATGCGGCCGTAATCTGAAGGTCGTTCCGAGAATCTGCACGCCCTCATCAAAATTCTTCTTCTTGTGGTCATGCCCAAAAAACTCGCATACGTTTCGCCAAACCTGGTCATCGTCCTGGGTATCATAGCCTCTTAGGTGCCTTGCGAGTGCATCTGCCGGTTCTTCTTCTTGACCGGGTTGAATAATCTCCCTTGGTGGTGGGGAAGGGGAAGGTGGGTCCACAGTTGGCGTGTTATGGGTGTGTTCCTGCTCATCAACGTCCATCAGGTCCGAGTCGATGAAAGCGCCATCCCCAGGGTCGGCTGGTCGATTGTCGATAGGAAGAGGAGGAGGAGGAGGACGCCCAGGGACAGCAATAACGGGTCCCGGCTGTACATTTTCGGCGGGGTTTGTGTCAACTGGGACTGTGACAGACGTAGGTTGCCTCACTGGCACACCAGGACGGTCCATGGTGCGGAATCGCCGGAATGCAAGGATGGGGATAACCATGGGATGACCTTCATAGAAGGGTCTTGGCTGTCTGCTCAAGAAGTTTAAAATGTGTCGAAGTGTCCTTGGGTTCTTAACCAGGAGCCAACCTGGAAAAATACTGCCTTGGTTGTTCTCAACCCCGACAGTCTCAGTGACATCCTTGCCAAGATGGGCACACAAAACTTCGGTCTGCTGTAGACCATCGTAGAGTTGAGAGTAGAGTTCCTCGTAGAGAACATTACCGACAATGCCCCCAGAGTTAAGATTCTGGAATCGTAAAAGATCACCCCAGGGATTTGGAACAGGAGTACTCCACGTCCTTGTGGTGGTCAAGATGAATCTGGAGAGCGCAATGTGCTTGATGGCTTCCCATGAGCCATCCTCCTGCACTCTGTAAACAACTGCCAGGACGTCGTTGAGGTTGACAGGATCAGCGGCGACTCGCAATCCCTGGGCGATGTCGTCGTCCTCAGCCTTGATTCGTCTTCGCTTAGTCTCGAATTCTGGCGGACTTTGGGAATAGAAGAGAAAGTACTTTCTCTTGGCATCCGCTGTGACGCCCGTGGGAAGTGCAGACATGTTGGATACGGACGGGTAGGAACTGCTATCGTCCAAGAATGGCAAATTTAGGGCTTTAAAAGCAGCTGAAAACGTTGTGCAATCTTAAGTTGGAGTCTGGCGAGTATGTGACTATGTGTGCATCCGTGTTGATATGATATTTATGTCATGTCCCAGTACTCGTGTCGGGGACAAAGACATCCAAGGGACTCGACCATGGGAAACACCCATTGTTGGCGAGAACAAAGAACCGCCGTTGAATGCTAAGAGCTCAAAATGGAGCATCAGTCCATGACAAAGGATGGACGCGAGGAAAAGAAGGAACAAAGAGAAGGCCAGGTGCGTGAAGGACCAACAATGACCAGCGACTCGGAGGCGGCCTTGTTCGAATAATGAGTACCTGTCCACAAAAGGACGTAGGCCGGGCTTCATGGAAGGGCAGATCGCCAAAGCCATCCACTGCAGGAATTAACAACTGGTACGTGCGACCTGAAGTGCATTCTCTTAATGTCTCGATGTATCATGTCAAGGACGACCGCCCATCTGCTATGCAGGTACGTAGATTGATAGTGCGGCATCAGGAGAACCTTAATAGTGCTAGCTTGATGCATTCGAGTTCCGCGTATTTTCCCAAAGAGAAGGACCCCTGGACAAATCGTTCCTGTCCTTCCGGCTCCGAACTTAGTCCCACTTGCCACCTGCCTCTTGTATCGTGATAATTGATTGAAAATGATTCACATCCGTTCCTGGGTGTTAACGAAAGATGACACACGTAATGACAGACTTCTCAACCATAAAGAGTCGACAACTCTCTTGAGTAATAGATGGTATTGAGGACAGGATGTAACGAGGTACCTGATATGGCAAACCTGCAAAGCCTGTTTTGCCTGGTAATTGAGATCCACGTTTGTAACCAAGTACTGGGATCCGAGAATGACCACTGAATGTCATGTTTACAGCAGCTAGATGATGTGACAGAAGCCCGGACAGCACCCATTCATTTAACATGAAGGTTTACAATGCATCCATGGTCGTAAGAGCAAATGTTGCGCCCTGCACCAGGTTGACAACCGCCTGTATTTCCATTCATCTCATCTTGACGTCGCTATATCAGGACGTAGGGTTCCGTGAGCGGGCAAGAGAAGGATACGGCAACAAGCTCAAACTCACCAGGTTGTCATAGCCAGCGTAAAAAAAAACATGATTCAGGCACCATGATCTGGATTCTACTGAGCAGCCCCCTCCAATATGGTGACTATATAAATGCCCATCTTCTTGCTTCTTTGCCCTCCATTTAAGATATCCGTCCTCTTCCTTCACCACCAAACTACTCAAGCACCGCAAACCTTGGTAGCCTAGCCATACTCTGTCAAAGTGCCAAATTGCTGACCTGCTCATTGAGGCCCTGGCTAGACATAGATCAACTCTGCCCAAACCAGCCACAAACTATTACCTAAAAAAAGCTGCCACATATCTGCGAGATACCTCACACAGCGAGCAACTCAAACATACACCATGTGCAATATTGCCCCCGTTCAACTGCAAGAAGTGCTCAGACTTCTACAACATCGACAAGGACGGCAGCAAGATGTGCGAGGTCATTTCCCGCTGCGAGAACCCGGATAACAAGGACGAGGAGAAGACCAAGCAGGGTATCAAATGCACAAGAGTCACACTCTCCGGCGAGTCGGACCGCATTTACAAGGCTGGTGTCTGCGGCAAGGAGACCTGTCAATGGGACTTTCCTCCAGAGTGTTTCGTTGACGGGTCCTACTAGCTGTTTGGCTATACCCATTGTCACGCCCAGTGCCTATGAAGCTTGGTAACTGGGTGGTTGGGCGTGTCCAACTTCATGATATGTACCTACCACCTTGGCGGTCGTTCTTCGTGAACTGCAGAGAAGGTGTGTTCTTTCTGACCTGATGATGTTCATGGCTGCTTTGTTTCTGGTTGATTTACCTGCTGATTACTTGTCCCCGGTATCTGCGCTGAGTTTGTTATTATTGCTTGCGATTTGGTTTACGCTATTTATCATTGCTGCGATGAGTTTACGATGGGTTTAATACAATGTAGATCGTTGTTGGCATTGCGTTGATAATGTCTTCAGAATTGGAGGAGAACATGCGTTGATTTTTGATATTAATTAGTAACGTTAGCTTGTTTTCGGTCAAATTGAGCACTCCATTCTACTGATACTTGACTGCCATCATCGTATAATTGCCCGGGTGAATAATTGACCTCGGTTAACCTCAGTTATCTCAGATGTTTCTCGATGTTAAACTCGTGGATTGACGTTGCACGGTGACAAACAAAGCTGGCCAAATCTTTTATATGATCTAAACATCTTGATCACTTCAAAATGCAGTGGCCATCAATGATGTTTCTTGCGTTACATTTCCACGTGCTATCCTCTCCCTGTACCCCGGGACTTGTGTGTGTGTGTGTGTGTGTGTGGATGTAGTATATGTACAGAGGTGCGTCTGTGATACTATTTGTGGAAACCGGCATTTACTATGAGGGTGTAGTGTACAAGAAGAATAAGCGAGCGGATAAAGTGGCCATCGTGGCCTTTTCTCGTCCTGTATTATCCCGCAGCAACTTCACGTTCCATCCACGATCTCCCGACCCCAGTATAGACTGGGCATGTCACCCAAAAACGAAGATCCGGGGTAAGTCGTTTCCCGGTACTGTGGGATGGATGGCGGGATGGAATCCATGGTGGTCTGTATTCTCAGGTTGTTCAGGAAAGGACTGGTGTGCAAGGCCCAATTCGGGACCTGCAGTATGACACGAAGGTAATATTGACAACTGTATGCTGCTATTTACTAATATCCCGGCCCGTTTTGTGTGAAGTCAAGAATACTATGCAAGGTAGCTGAGAACCATCCCGTCAACGTGTTCTCTTCCGTCACTGCGGGGAAAAGCCTCTGCTCACCATGGTCGCGGGATGCGGGACGGCCTGGTCGATGGCGGCGCAGCAACGACCAACTCCAAAGTAATCTGCCCGCCGAGAAGGACAGAAAAGACACCGCTTTGCAATCTGTTAGTACGACCCGGAATTTACTACAATATACAAGTAACGGAATACTTTGCTTGGCTCAATATTCTCCGCCTCCACACACTTTGACTGTATGCACCATCTTTCCGTGTCGCTCGCGGGGAAATTCGACACAGGACACCCAAGGTGTAAACGAGTATTTGAATACTGGCCTCCCCCAATCACTCATTGTCTGTCTCCGTCCTCTTAATGTTGACAATGCTCGGACTATCCTCCTAAGACTCTAGTCTTTGTTAGGCCCCTGACGGTACCTGAATAGACGACGTCAAGTGCTTTGTCCAAAGAACCTCTCAAGAATCAGGAACAGTGACTCGGATATCCTCGAATCCACGCTCTGAAACGCAAGCCAACGGAAACGGCGCACCACCTCGGCGTATCCTATTGTTTGAATCGAGTTCTTCCCACCGAATGGCCGACCTATAAACAGCACAATGGAAGAAGGGATCACATTATCATCTCGATACTATAACATCATTGTTTGAAAGGTAATTATCAGTCCCTCCCTGATGTCTGGATTGAAGCACCCACTCTTCTAACAATTAACCAGCAAAATATCCTGGCACATCTTATTCACCCACTGCCCCGGCCCTTTCACGAGAAGCATCCATATCCATGTTCTGGAACGGCCGTCGACTGCCCGATCTGCTCACAAGTAAGCTTGTCGACACAATGTCTCGATCTATACCCGTCAACATCAGCGCAGCCCTCGCCGGGGACGAGAACGAGATGCTTAATGGGATCTGGATTGGCCTGATGAGCGTCGAGGCCCTGATGGTCGCAGGGGTAGCGCTGAGGGGACTGATCAAGGCCGTCATGTCGTGTTCGAGACGGCCCGGTCGCTTGATTTCGCGGTAGACCTGAGAGGGACTTGTATGGACTGATATCGAGAGAATCGCATTGCTCGGTCGGCTGGGGTGTTGTATTTTTTGGCGTTGAATTTTTGAGGAAAATTGAAGCATCTGCGTGTGGAGTTGGAGTTTGGGTTCGATTATAAGGTATCACGACAGAACCTGGGGGAATATGTCGGCGTCCTCTCTAGGGTTTTCTAGTCTACTGTTGCGCTGTCAGCAAAGAAAGGCCAACCACACAAGTGCGAATGCAAGTTCAAACAGAAAAAGAAAACGGTCGCTCTGACGCAGGGGAATGGCCATACCTATATCATGGTGGTACGGGGAAGTGGCCCGACTTGGGACCTCGAGACTCTTGCGACAGCGACTTCTGACTCACTGCCGGAAACACGATGGTGTCTTGCGGTACTCACCATGCTTTGGATCTGTCTTCTGATCAGTGTTTCGGGGCTCCAGGAAAACACGTGGTTTCTGGTTGCAGTGGGCGCGCTGGGGATGGTACTGAATGGGACATGCAATTCCTTGCTCAACCGACGAGTATCTCCGAGACCTATCCAAACTTATCGGATTTGTTCGGGCTGCAAGCTGGATCCAACCGATTTGTCAGCAGAGAATGGCCGTGACGTCAAGGCACGCCCTCTTGCAAATCGCAAGAGCGATGATCGCCATCACCGATCATCCACCAGCATATTCTTAATTCCCAAGTACATGAGCTTTTGCAAGCCCACGCGATCCACCAGCATATAAACAAACCATTCACAGCCTTTTCACACACACACACCAACCTCCCCTCGTCCAACCACCGCCCTCAGAAAAAAAAAGAAGAAACAAAAACTCGAAATGTCCATCCCGACGTCCATCCTCATCATCGGCGCCGGCGAACTCGGCACCGCCATCCTCACCGCCCTCCTCTCCCACCCCGCGCGCCAGCCAGGAGCAACCCAGATCTCTCTCCTCCGCCGCCCAGCTACCCTGACCACTCCCACACCCGAAACCACCCGGCTGCTGTCTCTTGGTATAACACTCGAGCCAGGCGACTTTGTAGACGACCCCATCCCGCAACTCGCCGCCACTTTTTCAAAATACCACACCGTCATCCAAGCCTCGGGCTTCGGTCTCCCACCGGGCACCCAATCCCGCGTAACGTCCGCGGTCCTCCAAGCCGGCGTGGAGCGGTACTTTCCGTGGCAGTTTGGACTGAATTATCGAGCCATTGGCAAGGGGAGTGACCAGAACTTGTTTGACGAGATGCTGAGTGTGCGAGAGACTCTGGCGGCGCAGGACAAGACGAGCTGGACGGTGGTGTCGACGGGACTGTTTATGAGCTTTTTGTTGTTTGAGAAGGCGTTTGGGGTGGTGGACTTTGAGGGGAGAAAGGTTACGGCGCTGGGGGGTTGGGAGAATAAAGTTACGTTGACGGCGGCGGAGGATATCGGGAGGGTGGTTGCCGAGTTGGTGTATGTCCCGGGAGGGTCGGAGAATAAGGTGGTGTTTGTTGCTGGGGAGACAGTGAGTTATCGAGAGGTGGCAGAGATTCTGGAGAGGGCGGTGGGAGGGAATTGGGAGAAGAAGGTGTTGGATGGGGAGGGGGTAAGGGAAGAGGTGAAGAGCAACCCCGAGGATGGGATGATTAAGTATCGGAGTGTGTTTGCTGCGGGGATGGGGACAGCGTGGGATGTGGCAAGGACCGTGAATTATGAGAGGGGTATGAAGATGGTGGGGTTGGAGGAGTATTTAAAGCGTGGGAGGAAAGGATGATGGATATGAGATTCCAACTAGTTGGCACCCAGCCTTGGAGACTTCACAGCAAGTCAGCCTCACATCCTGTTATTGTTCTTTGGTCTTCTCTGGTGTAGCTTTGGACCTTTTTGGTCCTGGATATCATTGGTTCCGAGTTTCTACCAACCCTCCACGGCCTCTTAAACAGGCCGCCTATGTTCGTATTTCAAAAATATGACCGCTTGTTCCCGGAATCTGATATCGAGTTTGTGTTGCTTCTTTCTCAGAATGGTCTTAATCTCCGCGTTGGCGTGGCAAAGCTGCTGTATTAGGGAAGTATCGGTACATGGCCCCCTAGATAGTTGCTGTTTTGCGAACCTATAATATATGTTAGATATAAGCCATTGCTTTATGGAATAAACAGTGAAATATACCTGACCAATATTCTTCTTATCAAACTTTCTAAGAGCGAATGGGAGAATATATGCACATTCCAAGCGGCCATGTTGATGTTCTTGCTGGTCCTTTGGGGATAAGGTAGGCCAGTGTTCTGGGTCAATGACCCCAGGCACTACACATTGGTGTTTGTCTCGTTGAAGACACTCCTTTTTCAAGGCACTGCCCTGGACAGATCTTGTTGAGGGGCTTATAAGGGACATTATAAGTTCGAGAACATCATCGAAGTCCTTATTTGATGATGTTTGTGAGAAGTAAATCTCTACTGCCAAGTGCAGTCACTAATTTGTGGAAGGTCTTGTCATCGTAATTGGAAATTTCTAGTTCCAGTTCTAGGCTCCCTTTATGAGGCAGATGGTTTACTGTAAGACCTTTTTGTATCATCTTCTATAGTAGCGTATGGGGTGTGCGGTGATTCGAAAAACCGTCCTGGAAAGCATTTTGATCGATGTTCGATAATGTTGTTTCTGAAAGATGGTGGATGAAGAGAAACAAAAATGTGTGATGTTCTGATCGTAGCCAGACTGAACATAAACAGCGCCAAGTGGCTGCCGCTATACGGATAGCTCAAGGTACGCTGAGTGAGGAATAGAGGATTGCTATTAGAATCTATTTGCTATATACCTAATTTTTCAACCCTTTAGAAAAGCGGACCCCCAGACCGGATGACCCCACGACCGGATGACCCCACCAGACCGCCCCCGGGCATACCACCCTCAATTTTGCAGCGATTTACATACAATAAACAGGAAATCAACCTTCCTCTGCCTCCCTGATTACTTCAAGGCCATGGATAAGCTCTTGTTCGGCTTGTTGAACTACGGTTGCATCTACATTAGCCCTTGTTGCCCTCCTCTTCTTGGGGGGCTCCTGGCTCGCGTTTTTCGCGGCTATGATGTCTTCAATCCTAGGAAACACGTCATTCGGGCTCTCTTTAACCTTCTTACGCGTGTGAGGCTCGAATGCCTTGAGATCTCTCGATAGTTGAGCCACTTGCGTGCATAAGGCGGCGTTTTCCGTGAGGGCTTGATCGAGGGCTTTGGCTGCCTTCCGCGCCACCACCCTTTGTTGCCGTTGAGCCTCCTCCAGTTGATCCAAAATATCCCTGCCCTTACGGGGAGTGTAGAAACTGACCAATCCTTCGTCATCGAACTCGTCAGGGGGTGTTGAGGGCTGTGGACCAGGGGCAACTGGCTCTTTTTCTGTATCGATCAAAGCCTCGGGGTCTTCCAGTATTCTGAGGGGGTTGAACGGCCATATCCCCGTATTC